>BPLR01016426.1:0-86319 GCA_021605095.1 Caerostris extrusa
AAGAAACATGTTGCTGTTCAAGAATAAATTAAATGATTATCTGAGTTGTCACAGCCTGTAGAACTGTCCATAAAATAAATTTGAATGAAATTTTTAGCTCTTTGTTAGGTATTGCCACTCAATCTAATCCGATCTTATGGTATACCACCAGTATTTTTAAATACACTCTCAAATTACGCCTCGACTTGAGATTGAGAAAATCTAATTGAAGTTGCCAATGATCAAATAAGGTCTGTCGATTTTGTAATGATAATAAAAAAAAATCATATAAAAACTCATCATATCTTCTCAAGTTAATAAAACACACATTTAAGAAAAAAAAGTTAAACCTTGGATTATTGTTTCAGAGTTCATCCTGAATAAACGGATACGAATTATGGCAATAGATATAATAAATATATGCATGACAGCACCTAACCCACATTTTGAAAGTAGCTGGGAGTCTTTAAAAATCTGATTCTTTCTCTAGTATTTTATTTTCTTTCATTAAAATTCTAAGAGTTAAATGTTGCACCAGTTGAACTGAGGAAGAATCAATTATCCTCTCAAAATCCCACGTTGATAGTTACTGCTTAACAAAGGAAACCTACAATAAAGAGAAATGAGACTATGAAACCTGTTAGGAT
Organism: Caerostris extrusa; assembly: GCA_021605095.1. NCBI lineage: Eukaryota > Metazoa > Arthropoda > Arachnida > Araneae > Araneidae > Caerostris > Caerostris extrusa. Next base: position 627 of record BPLR01016426.1, read on the forward strand.
CAATACTTAAAAAGAAGATTCTGATACGTTTATTTTAATATTATAAATAAGATCAGGAGATCAAATATAACATCTTTGAATAAAATGAGCATTTTTTGTTTTATTTGTTTGTAAGCTATTTTTTTATTTTGGTAATATTATTTTTATAGGATATTAATACTTTTTCAATCTGCAACGATAATGCAAGAATGTCTTTCAAGGTTAGTAAAAATAGTATATTTGTAAATTGGAAAAAAAAAAAGGTTTTAACAATTATATGAGGTTTCTATAAAAGAAAGTCATAATTTGTTCCACAATTTCTTCTAAGTCTTCACAGTAAAGATCGTAGTACATAAAAGTGTCAGGGATAGGGACACTTGATGTGTCGGGAAGAATTGGGGTAAAAATAAAAATAAAAATCTGACTTGGGAGTCCGAAATTTTTTTGCAGGATTCCCCACCTCTGCCCTAAATCTCTTTGTATGCAATAAATATAATTAAAAATTAGGAAAGAAGGAATTATGGATTCTATATATCCTGACTGCTAACATTTTTTTTATTTATTTAATCAATAGGTTGAACTTAAAATGGCAAAAGTAAGTCATTATAAAAACCCAGCACAGTATCTTTACCACTAATATTTGCCTTAAATTAATTTTTAAAATTGTAATCTTAATATTAAAGAAATATTTTTGACTCTTTTTTTTTCAATCACATTAAAAACTTCTATTTTTAATAAATAGTAAATTAGTGCATGAAATTAATTTAGATATTGCCGGATTACTTTCATAAGTATCTTTTAATTTTATAAATATATTAATCCCTAAAATTTGGGAAATCAATCAATCAAAGGATCAGAATGCAAGAAAATTTAAAAATATTATTAAATACAATAAAAAATGAAAAAATTAACTTTGAAGCGGGAAAAAAAAAAAAAAAAAAAACCCATCTGCAATTTCATAATTTTTTTTTTTTTTGTTACAATATTTTTGTGCTTTTGCCATTGAGGGTATTTTCAATAAGATATTTTGAACTTATTAAATAATAAACAATATTTTTTAATAAGACACAAAAATCAAACAAACCAAAACAAAGATAATTACATTAGTAGTAAATGAAAATTTTATACATACACAACCAGTTTTTTCAGTTTCTGGGAACAAAACTAAAAATTAGGGTTTTAAGAAATAAAACATTCAAAAATAGAAAATAAATTGGTGGCTTAAAATAAAAAATTACATAAAATTAAATTCCCTTTGTTGATAATACAAAAATATAAGTTATTCAAGGAAAATAAGTAACATAATACTAAGCTAAAAATAATAAGAATGAAAATAAATCATTGTTTTGAGAGAGATTAAGGAAACTTACTTGATCAGTTGGTGATTTGAAGATATCTGGAAATAGAAATAAGCATAGATTTCATATTCCTTATATTACATTAAGATATTAACAGAAATTATTGTTGCTTGTTAAAAGATAAATAGTTAACTTTAAATATATTGCATTAATTTATTTTACCATTGGGAGTTAATGTTGCAGGAGTTTGAGGGTGTCACAATAGTACATCTATATATAAAAAATGAATTATCAAAAAATAAGTTTAATATGCAATTTTTTATTTTTATTAAAAGTCAAATCAATGTAAACAACCAATTAGTTTAAATAAAATAAGTTTACAAATATCCTAACTGTATGATTAAAATTATTTAAATGATAAAGCAAACATTTTAATTACATATTAGTTTTAAACCTTCTGACAGGTTTTTAAAAAATGAAAATGTTATATAAAAAAACAATAGCTTTTAATTTTCTTTCTTTCAACATAACTCATAAAAAAAGTTGCAATAATGTCAAATTAAATAATTGTAATATTTGAAAGAATGAATATATTACAATAATCTATATATATATATATATATATATGTAAAAATAAATTGTAATACCATGTTGAAATAGATTCAATTAATTAATAACAAATATATGCTAAGTTAAGTTTAGGGAAATAGTTTTAAAATAAATTAAACAGTTTTTAGTTAACATTTATACAAATTGGTTTTAGTAATTTATTAGTAATTAGGTAGATTTAAAACATTTTCTTTCATTAATTATTTTAGTCTCACAATAAACAACTGTATATTTTTCATTTTCTTTAATTCATCATGCTTTAAAACCGAGCTGACTTCTTTTCAAAAAAAGTATTTACTTAAACATTTAAAATTTTATTACCCAATATATTTCTGAAAATAAATTCTAAATAAGTGATTTTTAAATTAAGTAAATGATTATTTGTTAAAATAACTTATAAATAATATTCACAGTTGTAGAATGATTTCCCAAAAATTTAAATTTCATATTATAATACATACTTGGTTCAAAATTTAAACAAACCTAGATTCTATTTAGTATCACAATTCTATAAGTTAAATAAAATTCAACACAATAATGATAATGTTAAATAAAAAAGTATGAAAGTCAAATTAAACTTACAGAGAACTTGCTGGTGATGAAAAGGGAGTTTCAAAAGGCATACCAGATTTTTTTGAAGGGATTCAGAAGAATGAGTTCAGATAGACTGAAAAAGATATTCTATATTATAAAAAACATCTGTTTTAGCAAGTATAGCATAAAATGATTCAAATTTAATTTACTTATATTGGATGTGTTAGTAAAAACTAAAAGAATTAATACCTGAGTTTTTCAAACAACCTCGATGGGGAAGGGGTTCCATATATTACACCTGAAATAAATTTTTTTTTTAAATGAATAATATAATCTTTCATACACAATATTTTTTTTTCATTAAAATGTGTGGAAATATCCAAAATAAAATTTCAGTTATGTTTGTGCACCTCCCCATAAATTGTATATATAAATCATTATTTTTAATTCATCATGTTTTAATTGCTGCAATAAAAATTTACCTAATTTTCCATTCACTGAGGAGATATGACACACATTCTTTCAGACATACCAGATGACTTAGAGTTATCCATTTTCTGCAAAATAAAAGAATTTTTTTACCATACAATTTTTCTTTAAAGGGAAGTGTTTTTCTTACCATACTATTATTAATACAAATTCAGAAGGGAGAAAATTATTAATATAAAGCCTATGTATAAATTTTTTTTATTTATTTCATTTGTTTTTAACCATACAGATATGAATTCTTGAAATATAACATAGCGTTTTGCAAATACGTTGGAGTTATCACATAAATTGATAATTCACAATTTTGTTGTGTTTGAATAAACAGCTTTACTAATTATGCTTTACAACATAAAACTATCCACTAGTTTACAAATAGGATATATGAAAACATTACATAAAAAAATTTTCAAATTATTAAATAAGGCAATATTTATTATATAACAATAGTGAAAATGCTATTCCTTCTTACCTTGCAGATGCAAATGCCTCATCAAACTCATGATTCTCTCTAAGATCAAAACAAAATACCAAATTACAGAACTAAATGTCGACAGAAAAACAGCTACTACCTTTAAAAGATCAAGGATGAAGCACAATAAAAATATGAAAATTTCTGCTGATGCCATTAAAAGTAAATGTGGCAACTGCCCTGGATGTTCAGCTTACTCTTCAATGTCCACCTGTTACAGAGGCCATGCATTGTCTGCACCATGCCTCAGATTAGATTTATACTCTGAGCTGGCAATCAACATAGCCAATATTATTGGGACCACCATGATATTTGATTCTATTGTACTCTTCAGGGATAGGAGGACAACAACAACAATAGTGAAAATAGTCTTAAACATAGAATAAAAATATTCCTGATGATTTAAGAAGATAGAACTGTTATATATCAGTAGAACTCAAAAGATTGCTAATATATACATACTTAAAATAATGAATAAATGTAAGAGTTTTTCAATATCGATTTAAAAAAAAAAATTACATAATTTTTTTTATTGTACTTTTAAAATATCAATCACATCATATTTCAGAACAAAAAAAAAAAATAAATATTTTTTTCATTTATATCGAAAAAAAATTAAAAAGTATAAAGGTTATAATTTACTTACATCAATAAATTTTGAAATAACTCTATCAAGTTGTGAACTAAAAAAAAAAAAAAAAAGAACATTGAAATTAATTTTAGAAAATATTTTAATACAAGAATTTTTTAAGAAAATTTCAGCGAAATTAATTTAAAATATTTTATATTTGTTTAAAAGTAACTTACTGAAATGCATTGTCATAAGGTGATTTTGAATACCCTGAAATTAGAAGTTTCTCAAGTTATTCATAATTGATAGAGAAGCAAATTATAGAAGTACTTTTTAATCATATTTCATAATAAAATAAAAGTAAACTATAGAACAAATAAATCTTTTCTAAAATTTTAAAAATTGATGCTGGTGAGAAAATACGTTAGAATGTTCATTGCACAACATTTTACAATTGATCAACATCAACATTACTGTTATGATAAAAAAAAAAAGTTAATTTGTTTCATTTTTTAAAAGATATTAAGGTACTTACGTATTAACAGTACCTTGGCGATGACTTGGCGGTTTTTAAGTGTCGCCAATCTAACAAATCTGTAGTACTAATTACCAAATCTGTAGCAATCAATTACCAAATCTGTAGCAATCAATTACCAAATCTGTAGCTGCAGTTGGCGCGTGTGCTTTTATTGCCGCAAACTGTCGCCAAGGTACCATCACGTAGTACCGATATTAAGTTTACATATCATATAATTGATAGCAGATATTTGTTTTGAGACTAATATAATATATATAAATAAAAGGTTTATTTACATTAAATTTCGTCATAAACACAAAAATATCTAGATATATTAATTAATATCAATTATTCTTTAATTCTTAAGATATGTCATTTCAAAAACATTTTCATTACTACAAAAATGATTAAATGTTATAGATCTTTTTTGTAATGATGGGAAAATTACCAAACATCTCAATACTGAAAATAAAAATTTTAAAAGAAACATTATACAGCAATGTAAAAAAATAAAAATACATTAACTATATAAAAATATTTACCTTTGCTTGTTGTACCAGATGAATCACTTTGATTTATACTTCTAAAAAATATCAAAAATAAAATGAAATTGATAAATGTTAATGGGTCTAATTTAGGTGATTTATTAATATATTTTAATATAATTTGTAAAATAATTAAAATAAAGAATTTTATTTTATAAAGCTAAATTCATTATACATGAAATGACACTTTGAATTGATATAAAAAATTTTTAATACATCATTTCAAATCATATGATGCATTTGACTATATTATTTTTAATCTGTTAATGTATTTCACTTACATTAATTTTATACACATATGGATTTTTTGAACTTTAAGTGATTATATTCCAAAATATCATACACGTTTTTAATGTTGATTCATACTATAACAATTCTAATTAACTTCTGTATTATTTACATGAAATAAGAAAATCTTTAAACTCTTGTCAGAGGATTATGAAATTTATTTTTGAAATAAAAATTGCCAGAATTCCCTCAACCCTAGAGCAAATTATGGCAAAGTCTCCTATTTATATTACACTGATTTTGGAACAATTATGTCAGAGAACTGTTTTAGCCTTTTAAATATTTTCTGCTTCCATTTATGAAGAAGTTATGAATCAAAACATCAGGTGGTATGAGCAACAATTACGGTTTACAAATAAAGCAAATATTTATACATCTAAATTAAAAATTCTGGACCATATAAGCAATAATTAATTTCGAGTTTGATCGTACATTTAGGTCTACCCTTTTTCATCATTAGCAAAAATATATGAAAAAGATTTGCCTTTTTTTCTTTTGTCAAGAGTTGGCAAATTTTCTTTTCTAATTTCTTCCTATTTTACTCCTCAAATTGTTTAGATTTTTCCTAAAATTCTGGAACTTGTTACACCTTCTCAACTAGACTGTTATTTTTCTTATTCCATCAGAAACCCTTCACACATCTTTAGATTTCGTACCATTAGACTGAATATTAATTCAAAGTTCTCTTTCTGATATATTATGTGTCTATCATAGGTTCTTTTAAAGACTTGAGCATCTTATTATCTAGTAACTGCAACTGATCAGTGGTATAAGCTGGTATTTTACTATGCACAACATTATAGTACAAAGCTGGCTTTATTACATCCACTGACAAATAGGGATAGGTAGCAATAATGATGAACAAAGACCTTGCAGAAAATGCAGTCTGATAAACACTATTTTCATGCAGAACAAAAAAATAAATATGTTTCTGATGTCATTCAACCAGATTAATTGGCATTGCATGCACTTATGTGCCTTCCATTAATTTCGGACAGAATAACTGGTATATTTAAAAATAATGTGGGAAGGAAAATTTTCTCAGTGAGATCAATTTTACCCTTACCAGATTATCCCCGAATGGTTGTTAAGTGTACAAAAATTGTGTACTTGTATGTGCCCATTAAGTGTACAAAACTGTTTCTTATTTTATTCAAAATTTCATTTTATTTGAATTTACAAAATTATCATTAAATCTTATTAGTGCAAAAATTGTTTATTCTAAAATATGCACAAATAAGAATTTTTTATAACAATCATGCACTGTGAGAGCTCATTCACATTAGCCGACCTCAAGGACAGGTAACAATAATTCAGATGTTGCGAGACAGAGTCATGGAATTCCATAAAATTTTTCTATAATTTTCATACTCTTGCTAAAAGAGAATGATGCTATAATTGCTCCAGTTTTTTGTCTTAATTGGCCCATAGCACCCTTGACAAACCAAATATTTTATTGCCAATAACTAATTATACATTTTTTATAGTTCTCTGGAACATGATAAAAACCCCTACATTAAAAAAAATAAATAAATAAAAAGCTATGTAACTTAAATTTAAAATGAAGTGAAATTCTATGAAAACCTGAATTTTGATTACAAGCAATTTTTTTATTACTTATTACAACTACTAAAACCAGATTTTTAACAATCATGCTTGCATTGTATAGGAGATATGCTAAAATGACAATACAACTAATTAAGCAACAAAATAATATACATAGAAAATATAGGCCCCGCATAATTGCCCAATGTTATAATTTATAACAAAAATATATATATTTTCTTGCAAAAGTATAGCAAATATTCAAGTAATTTGTAAAGTTTGAATAATTTCTAATTTCTAATTTTTGCAATATAATTGTATTTGAATATAATGTTTGCAGAATAGAAATAATAATAAGGCCTGATTTATTTATAATTTTTTTAAAAATACTATATGTTTATAAAACATAAATATAACTTCAGGTAACAGTGAAGCAGTTGTTTCAAAAACATACCGTTGCATCATGATGTACTTTTTTAATGCTTCATTTTCTTGAGTCAGTTTTTTTCTTTCTCTAAATGTAGAAAAAATATAAACATTTTAAAAGTAAAAATTGGATAATATTTTAACTCAAATTCATAGCACAAAAAAAAAAAAAAAAAAAAAAAAAAAAAAATTTTTTTGGAAACAAATGTTTACCCATGTAAGTCTTTCAAATTCTTTAATAATTTACGAAAGTCTTCTTTTACAGCTTTAAACTTCTTAAGCTAATAGAAAAGTAATAAATTAGATACACAAGTTAGTACTTTTAAAGAATTACTTTAAATAATAATAAATTCTGGATTGCTAGAATCACATTATATTTTGGCCCGGTCAAATTATATATTCAAATAAAATAAAATATTTGCTGTTAACAGCAATATTAATAAATTTTTTTTATTCAAATTATTTAATTTAAAACTTTTATATGATTCAGAATACAACAAAGCATACATTAGGGATATCTTACAAATAAGCACTACAAAATCCAATGTTGCTGAATTTTGATGAGTTAATAAATAAAACTAACTTATTATTTAATATTTCTTGAAGAATATTTTATAAATATTTTAAATTTTTTTTCATTTAACTGAAAGTTACACTTTAACTGACAAAATAAATATCTTAAATATTTTACTATTAAGTTCTAGTGAAGCTGTAAAAGTCTTTTTTGTTAAATTTTTTATTATTTCTTTCCTTGAAATTTGAATGTCATTATTAAATTGTCCAATTTATAAGAAGTAATGTATAATTTGTCTCTTACTTAGTAAAAGTACTACAAAAAAATTCTTCATTGAACTAATTAATGAATAGATGAACTTGCTTAAATGACATTTTTAAGTACTATTAACTAAATTGCCCCAGAGATATTGATAATAAACTACTCAGATTTAATTACGAGGAAAGCATTTTAACACTGATTGCAAATGATAATGATGAATGACCAAACGTGTTGTGCAAGGATCAAACACGTACATTTGGAACGATATAAAAATCAATAATGTGAGTAGTGAGATTATCTCGTCATCTTATGTTTGAAGATTGATTTTTAAAATGACGCATTATGAAATTAGAATTTTATATATATTTAACAACAATACAATATATTTACAGACAAAAGAAGAGATTACATGGGGTATAAAACAAAAAAAAAAAAAAAAAAAAAAATTCAATTGCTTAATACTTTGGTGCATTACTTTTTTTAATTACTATTATAAAAATATACGATTTAAACACAATTGTATAAACATTTTTTAAAAATTAAATGAACATCCATTAGCTCAAATATGAAAAACAAAAAATTCTACCTGTTTTCTTTGATAAGCCTGAAATCTAGCACGATGATTTTTTTGAAATTCCGATACCTAAGATAACAGATTTGGTAATTTTATTATTACAAGTATATTATTTTATAGAAATTATAAAAGTTAAAAATACATTAATAATTTTCTTAAAATTAAGATTAAACATTTTTACATGTATAAAGTAAGTTCTTATAAGAACAAATTTACAAATATAATGTAATTTGCAAATACATTTCTTCACTTAAACTAAATTATTAAAAAATATATAACTTACATCTACGAAGTTTGCACTATTTTTCCAATTTTACAGTTTTTTATAATAACATCTAAAAAGATATCTTAATTGTTAAAAAATATTTATTTTTTAAACTTTTTTATTTGCATCATGTCTTTAGTTACACGCTCCACATTATATGGTCAAGTATCACATGATTCCCATTTTTCTACAAAACTTAAAGAGCTTCACACATAAGGATTTTAATCACATTTGAATATATTACATTTTGATTTTATGTATTTTAAGGAATAACTTCATTATTAAACATGGATTTGAAAATGTATATTTTGCAATTTGAAAATTTATATTTTGAAATTTTAAAAATATTATATTTCAATATAAAAAGCTTTATTTGAAAGAATATGCAAATACCAAATAAAAAAAATGCATGTGATCTGACTTACTTGATGGACTACTTTCAATTCCTTTTTTAAGATTTCAAAGGGATCAGTAAAATAAATTTGAACATCAGGTTTCAACTAAGATACAAAAATAAAATAAATTTTTCAGGTAAATAAATAAAAGCAAATTTAATTCAACCACCATATATTCATTATGATTAAAATAATATAAGATAACACAAAATTTAAAATAAATTTTTTAGTGCAATATTTTTAATTAAATAAAAACTTTTATGGATTAAATATGATAATGTTATATTTCTTTAATTAGAAAATAAATAATTTATATATTTTTGTAAATTGTTATAAATAAATTAACAAATAATTAATAATTTTTAAAAATTTAATCTATGAAACACAAACTAAAAACAACCAAATATAATTAATAATATTTCAACAGATAATTGCTTCTTAAAAGAAAACATTAATTTATCTACTTAAATAACAGACAATAAGAAATTTTTATTTTGAAAATATGATATGGAAGGAAAAAAACTAAAATTGAATTTTAAACCTCTGTAAATTATTAAATCTCTAGAAATTTAATGCTTTAATTAGTTTTATTGATATAAGAACTTTTAATAAACAAATTTTCATAATATTTTTTTATTACATTTTATTATTTTCTTTCAGAACGTTATTTGAAATGAATACCAGGTTATATTCTGGAAGCTTGTAAATTTTAAGTTTTAATAGTAATGTTTGAATTTCTTTAATATTCTTAAAAATTAAAAGATTACTGATGATGAGAGAAGTATAGTAGAACATTGATTTCCACACAACTTGCATTGAGTTCTTGCACCTTTTATTAAAAAAAAAAATGAAAGTTTCTTATTAAGTGAACCTAAAGTAATAGGAGGAGATAGAAAAAGGAAATAATCTACAATATAATTATTAAGTATTTCTTACACTGTTCTTCACAGTCTCGGCAATAAATGTGTCCGCAACTTGTAAGATAAAAATTCTTTTCCGAATCCGGTACGCTAAAACAATTGTTACAGTGGATCCAATCCATGTCTTGAAGCTAATAAAATACAAGTTATACTTTAAAAAAAAAAAAAAAAAAAAAAAAAAAAAAGTTTATTTTTTTAGCGGCAGTACGCATATATTATTACATATTCCAAAATCTGAATTAAAATTAATTAAAGATACTTTTTAAAAAACACAGTCATTACTTTTTAAGCATAGCATAAATTTGTAAATAAATTTCTACAATTTTAAAAAATTATAATTACATCAGGTTTAATAGCGAAACAAAAGACTAAAGAGAATCGAGACCAACAACTTCCATTTCGATTTATATATTTCGTTCCTGTAAAAACTTTTACAGTTGCCAGGTTTCTTTCCAAGATCTTAAACTTTTATTTATTTTTTATTTCCAATGGCAATGCAAAAAAAGGGGAAAATACAGTATAAAAAAAAAAAGAAAAAGTACACAAAAAGAGTTCAACAAAGTTGACTGAAGTCATTGCCTTAAGTATTCTCTTGCTTGTCAGTATCTCACCATCTCGGATTCGACATAAAGTGCCAAACAACGGTGGAGATGAGTTCGGTTCGTTAGTTCTGCCTAATCACAAACAGACAGTTTGGTGGATAGAAAATCCCAAATGCGATGTAGATGTTCACTCAGACAGTCGTGTTAAACTATATATATATAGTTTTAACAAACTATATATATATAGTTTAACAAGAATAATCAACCCTTAACTAGCAATCAGCATTTTACATTAATGTACATAAACTGAGAATTCTTAGAATTTTTTCTAAAGTTGAATTAAGAGGGGTTGGCTTATATAGTGCTCCGCTAATCTCGCAATAAATTGTGGTCACTTTTTCTTTAGCTGGGCGCAAGCGGTAAAACTCCAATTATCGAATATAACACGTTGTTTCTTTAACTTATAAATAAATGAAAAAAATATAAATTCATGAAATAATTTAATATTTTTTTGAAAAATTTATGAAAAAAAAATCAATATAAATGAAATGTTTTTTGTTTTATGAAAATGAGTCGGTTCATTTTCGAAATTGTTCGTATTGGTTATGTCGGCCAAAGATGAAAATCTGATGTTGATGAAATTTGCACCCAGCTAATGGAAAAGTTCAGAAATGTACATCAGAAATAATAATAGAATACTGCAGATAATTAGCACATTAAAATTAAAATTTTCTATGCTTTTAGAACGTTTAAAACTTAATTACTTTAATTAAAAAATTAATAACGTACTATATTTAGCGATTTATTGCTTGAGCCCGGCCAAGAGAAGTAGCTATATTTTTTTGATATCAGCTTATTGCTACATAAATCAACATCCTAATATAACTTTAGGAAAAATTTTACAAATTCTCGGCTTTATATACAACATATAAAAATCTTGATTGCTAGTTAAGATTTAATATTATTAACCTACTTTTTGGGTTTCTGTTGTTACAAGACAACATCTGAATAGCAACAGTAGCTTTAGATAGTGCTAGCAGAGTTATAACTATTGTCATTGGCGTCTGAGCTTTATTTTAAAGGAATTTGATTAAAAAATATATTACACCCGTTTTGGGTAACATTTTTGAAGAAAAAGCCCACCCTAGGCTTACATTCGAAATATACAATATTCAAAACAAAATATAAAACATTTTTTTGAAATTTTCTAAAATATTGTATTCAAGAGTTTTTTTCACATTACTTTAAAAATATTTAAAAAACTAAATGGAATTAAATATTATATTCCCCAATCATGGTAAGGACTTTTATAATAATAAAAAACTCTTCTTGTTTGGCAATAACTTCATCTCTAGAATGACAACATAACAAAACCATTCCTTTTTTGATGATCGTGGGCGATGGTTTCGTTTTTGACAGGTATTATGTAGGTGTCGTTGCAATCAGCTATCAAGCATTACATGTTTGAGTCATAAGAAGAAAATAATAAACCGATTTAAAATGTCGGAGAGGTTTACGGTAACGAAATCGTCGACACAAACAAATACTGGTATCGATAAAAACTATGGTGCCACTCATTTCGCCGATGAAAGTGCAAGATTGCAAGACGATGCGTGTTACGGTAAGTTTAACGTGGCAAAAAATGGAAACAATCTGATACCGAAATTAACTTGACTAAAATCCTCTGACAACATTTTGATTTCCAATATTATGAAATAAAAAGTCATTCTGCCGTACTAAAATCTGATTTAACAATTTGAGTCAATGCTAGAAAAGCGACCTAGGCGGCAGCATGCATTAATTATGTGGTGTAATTATTTTCATCAATTATTCTACAACCACTCCGCAAATGATATGGCATAGTGCTCGTTGACAACAGTTTTTAATAGACACGTTGCACAATATATATATATATTTCATTTCTATAAAGAGACCATAAAATAATGCAATTTAAATAAATATTTTCATATTGATTACCTTTTGTATAATTATATTTATATATATACATATTAGTATTGGAATAAAATATGTTATTCATTTTTTTTTATCCATATATCTGATTTCAAAAACATGTTTAAATTTAAAAAATATATATACATATACATTAAAAAATTACAAAAATAATATTATATTTAAGAGATGTTTTAGACATTTTCTTTCTTAATCATTTGTTACAAAATTAAATAATATGAATGTATATTTTTAAATCTCACTAAGGAGAAGGTGATTATAGTGAAATTCTGTAGGTAAAAATATGTAATAAAACTGTTATTTATTATTAACAATTATTTTTCATGGAAGTTCTATAAAATTTGTTTTATTAAAGTTTTTATAGATTAACATTTTACTATTATAAGATATCAGATTTAAAATTTATACTCATAGAGGTATAATTTTCTATTTCATAACTTTTATATGATGTAAGGATAATAATGAGTATTTAAATTTTTTTATACTTATTTTTTTCATTAAAAATTAGATATAAATAATTGAAATTTTCAGTGTAGATTTCTGTGTGTTATAAAAATAAAATAGAAAAATATTTGCCTATTCCTCTGCTCTGTGTCAATTTATAATGATGTCTTACATCTCCATGTTTGAATTTCATAATAAACATTTCAAATGATTGATTGTAACAATTTTGATGTTACATCTTTTGTGCATAATTTATAATATATCAACATTGAAAAATGATGAACTAATCAGCATACTTAAAGGATTCAGTGGAAATATAATCATTCATTCTTTTTTTAATGTTACTAATCTCTTTAATTTAAAAAACTTTTATCTTTGTATGTACCAAGTTATTGGTATAATATATTAAGAAAAAGAATTTATCAAAAGGTATAATATTGAATAAATGTAAACTATATAGCAATTAAATATTTCTGATAATTTTTCTAATGCATTCAAATGCCAACAATTTTTAAAGCAGTTTTACATAATCAAATTTTTAATCAATAAATTCTTCATTGTAACAAATTCTTTTCGAAAACAAAAAAATACAAAAATATTTATTAATTTTCTAAGGCAGAGAAGTAAATGAATTATGTGGGAAATGTGATTAAAATTAAAAAAATGATTATTGAATCTTTTCTGTGATTGATATTTTTTTAAATTTCTTTTGCTGATGTGGAGGTTTTGGGATTAATTTATACATCACAGGAATTCTGTAAATGGTACATCCATTTCAGTAAAGTTAAAATAATGATTAGATATTTATTTTTAATTAATACATTTAAAAAAGAAACCTTTTGAGATTAATTATAGAATGTGAATTATATTTGAATCCTGGATACATTCATAAATAAACATTCAAACCATCAAAGTTTTCGAATTGCTTTAACTTCTTACTACACAGTTCATAAGAAATAATTTCATTTACTTATTAAATCTATCATGTTTATCTTTCAGATAATCCCTAATTAAGTACTTTTAAAAACAGATGCTCATATAAGAAAGAGGCTTATAATTAAATACATCATCTAAATGTTATGTATCTTCCTATATCACAAATACCAAATTTATTGATTCCATTAAAATTATTTATTCTCTTTATGTTTATTTAATATTTAATTATTTTCTAAAAAATTATTTGTAGTTTTATACTTATGAAATATTATATTTCCAATTTTATTTAATCATTTGAAAAAATAAACAGTAATTTTCTTATAATATAATTGAATTAAAATACATACATATACATTATATATATAAATATTATGTCTACACGTAATATTTAACAAACTTATTATTTTATTAAAATATAAAAAAAAAAAAAGTTTAAATTTATTGAAAGAGACCATTACATGTGTTGCACAAGTTTTTTTTCTTAAGAGCACAGTAATAATTTATTTATCACATATCTTTATGATTTTTATTCTTAAAATTTTTACTTATTTCTTTAAGAATCTTGACAATATTCTAATTTCAAAATTCAAACCTGCTCAATTATAGTCACACCATCCCCTCTAACTTTAAATGCATGTTCTTGAGATGTGTTAAATATTTTATCATAATTTTGTTGTCATCATTCAAGAGAAATCATTATTACTGTCACCTTGCAGCTACTGCTCAACACTTTTTGGTTTTCCTTTTATTATTATTATTATTTTAATTTAACTTATTTAGCATTTACAATCTGACTTATTGGAATCTTATCTTGCAAATGTGGACTTACTTTATCTGTTTTGGCTGATTTAAAATACTCATCATGCCCAATGCCCTGCCAAATATCATTCAATGATACGAGTTTTAGGCTCTGAGGTGCCAAGGTATTCTAAATAATTCTAGGGTCAGAGATAATATATCTAAAAAATTTCATTCAACTAAATATAAGTTGTTATATGATTTATTTAGTTGTTAACAATGCTTTAAATTAGCTAAAATTATAATGAAATGAAAACTTACATCTGAATTTTTTTACTGAAAGTTAATAATATTTTTTATTTAGCAGTTTAAATTATTACTTCAAATAGTAATGCCAATTATTCTATAAATTTCAGAAGTGTAAATGATATAAAAAAGGATAAAATATTTTATTAAAATAAACTAATTTTTTGATGAAACAAGAGTGGTTTTGAAACATTAGCATTTATATCAAATGATATTTCTATTTTTTTCTTTTCTGAACATCCATTAAAACATTGAATTCTATAAAAAAAATTTTTAAAATAATTATAAATTATATTATACTTACTTAACATATTTTTATTAACTTTTACTTCAAAAGCAAGTTTTTAAAACTAGACAATATAAAATCTTGAAGATATCCAAATCACAGTGCATCAAAAGTGTGTTTGAGGCTTTTGTCTGTTTGAATGACTGTTGTGACATTTCAAATCTTGCGTGTTTTATGCTAAACAAACAAACAAAAAACAAAATCACTTACAATTTTCTTTTTATATAAAATATCTTTCCTATTGTATTTAAATTTTTAGCAAATTGTTGGAGGGAAAAAAAAAAAAAAAGCTATTAGTTACCGTTTTCTAAGGAAGAGAATGAACTCTTTCGTTTGACTTCTAGTACCTCTATCGAATTATCTTCGCTGGAAATGTAAAACACACAATTCAAACAGGAAACTAAATCGAAAATAAGAACGGATAGGCAATGGTAACACGTGGAATACACCGCGGTAACCAGAATTCGCAAAACAAACGCATGCGCACATCGGAGATCTATTGTTGACCAGACCGGCAGCTGTTAGATCGCTGTCAATTTGTAGTAGGAGTAAATATAGCAGTTTTAAGGGACGGTTTGAGACAGATTAAGGTTCATGCCTCAGATGGAAGTGGTAGACATGGATTCTGTGGAAATGGTGGATGAATGCGGTAGCGATACTTCGCCTGTGTTAATAGTTGGTAAGAAATTTGAAATTCAGCGTGTTGAGAAGACGCCTGAAAGTAATGAGAACTCAATTTCTGCGAGAGTACCGTGTGAAGCATGTGAAAAGGAGGCGACTGATTTAACGAACGCCCTACAAGCTCTATTGAAAGGTAGTAAGAGAGTTATTTTATTGTAAATATTAAAAAAATGTCTATATTTAAAAAAAAAAAGGAAGGAATATAACTTAGATTTTTGAGAGTTAAATGGATGCTTAAACCAGATTGTCCGGATTGCAGATTGTTTACGCAATATTTTAAAATGCTAATTAAAACATGCGTACTTGCTATTTTCACTTCGATTTTTTTTTTTTAAACTTTTCTGTTTTTCGAATTGAAGTAATTAAATTAATTTTGTTTTAACTTTTGAATTATTTTTTTGGGCAAATCTTTTAATAAAAGTAAAAGTGTTTATTAGAAAAAGTTTTTTTTTTTGGTGATTTACTTAAAAAGAGTTAATTTTTGTTTTCACAATTAAGATTTCACAAATTCTTTTGTTCTTACAAATAATTTTTATTAGATAAATGTTATATAAAAAAAAAGTGTTAGTTAAATGCAGTACATTTTCTATTGCGTATTTTATTTTATTTTAATATTGACAAATTTATAATCCGCTTTTTTAATTTGTCCTTTTAAAAAATTAATTAATTTTAAAAGGGCATACATATTAATTAATAAAGGATTGATTAAAGGACACACATTCATGATTCAATATTTTTTAAATGATTGTCAATTTACATTGTAATTAAATAGCAAAACTAAAAAAAAAACTAAATCTTCAACAATATTAAATGAGAGAAGTGAGATTTTTTAATATATTAATAAATTAAAATTATAATTTTCTATAAGAATTTATTCTATATTTAATTATTTTATTTAAAATTGTTAAAATATTGGTATTTTATTATTAAAGTGCTTAAAAAAATGTTGACTTATTCATGTGTTAACATTTATGAATGTATTTTTACTTAACAAATAGTTTATCTTATATTATGTTTAGAAATTAATTTTATTGAGATAAGTAAAGAGATAAAATCTTGCAATTTATCATTGATTAAGATAATTTTTTCCCAATTGATTAATAATTAATTCTAAATTATTTTTTTAAATATATTTTTCTAAAGACATTTTTTTTTTTTCTGAAATTTTTTTTCTGCTTTAGATCACAGAGATGGAGAACCAATCATATCAGATGGTGGTAATCTTTCAAGTTATGAAAAGAATCTTTATTTATATCATGTAAGTAACAAATATATATATAAAAAATCCAAATAAATGTAATTTACAGATTAAATTCTCAAACTTCAGAAATTATTATAAAATACATCAGTTTCAGTATTGAATATGTTAATATTTTTTGTGACTTAATTTATTCTTTCAGATATAAATATTTATTTTAGTATACATTTGAAAATATGCATTCTCAGTAATGATAAGATGAAATGTCTGTTTCATTTTTACAGGTATCATTGTTTTAATATATTCTTTAGAAGCAGGTGGTTAATAAGATCTTTTCATTATTTATGACCTTCAGCTAATACATTCATTTCTGAATATTTTAATTTGAATATATGATATTCATTTCAGACTATATATATTTTTTTTTCTCCAATTGATGAAATAATTACACAGACATTTTATGAGATCTAAGTATTTTATTTTAGCTTATTTTAATGTTGGTTGATCCCATTATTTAATTAACATTAATGGAAGACTATTTCATTTAGCATTAAAATTTTTCTTTTTTTTTCTTCTAATCAGTGAAAAATAAATATAAAGTTAAATCTTTTAAAATCTAAAAAAAAGGAAGAGAGAGAGAAAAAGAAAAAAAGATAAGATTCAAAATTTGCAACTATGAAATCATAATTTCAAATAATTTTATTTGAACTATTTTCATTGTTTTACAACTAATTGGAATGGCTGTCAGTTATGTACTTTTCTTTATTTATAATTGTTAATAAATCATACTTTTCATTAAATTGGATGGACATATAAAATTTTGAAAGATTTTTTGATGGTGAAGTAATACAATATAGTCTGGCTATTTAATCATCCCTATGCACACACACTATAAGTTTCATATTTTAAATGAATACTGTTATTGATTTAATTAGACTAAACAAATTTTCCTTTTATTTAACTTTTATAGGAAGAAATGCCTGAAAGACCCAGAGTTGCAACCCTGCTGAATTCTTTAGCAAATTATAATGTTGCTATTCCAAGTATCTTAGAAAATTCAGTATCTGCACCCAAAGTAAGCTGCTTATTGAGTAAACATATACTGACTGTTTAAATACAAGAATGATAATGTTTATTCTTATTTTCTTAGTTTTTTAAAAGGTTTATAAGAAATTGATTTATTATAAAAATTTATTTAATTTATAATAAATTTTATCTAATTTGTAAAAAAATCTATTTAATAAAAATTTATTATTATAAAATCTATTATACTAAACAAATTTGAAAATAAGGTTATGACAGATGGAAAATATTTGCTATATGTTGTGATTTAATTATAGTTTTATGTTAATTTTTATTTGAAAAAATATGAAAAAAATGAAATTTGAAAAAAAAATTTTATTTTTATTTTTTTTTTAACTTATTTTTTACTTTTGCAGAAAAAAGTGAATTCTTACCAAAACATTTACTTTTATTGTTGTATTTTGAGATAAATTTATAAAATAAATTAATGCTGCTTTTATAATTTGCAAAAATAAAATAATGAATGAAAGATAATTTTGTATTTTAAAGTTGTAGATCTCCTTTAATCCAAAACATAAAAGAATTAAGTTTAATTTATAAAAGGATTATTTGTTAAGAAAAGTTTTAGTAAAAAAAACTAAATATTACTAAAATATTTTTAATTAACATTGCTTATTTATTTCTTCCCAGAAAGCCAATTTAGGTACAATTGCTGGTGTTTACTTACCATGCATACAAAATATCTTGGGAGTGATATTTTTCATCCGTTTGAGCTGGATTGTTGGAACAGCTGGAGTCCCACTTTCATTTCTTGTAGTTTTCTTATGCTGTTGTGTTGTAAGTTTAATAACTTTTATTTAATATGTGTGTTTGATGCAAATGATATTTATCTTGTAATTTAAAATTATATTTTAAAGTTTTTGTAAAATTAAAATTTCGTGCATTGTATCAATGCTAATTTTTTTTTCGATTTTCTTTTAATTTTACCATTAGAAGATTAAAAGATAATTTCCTCTAATTTTATGAGAACAAGAAAAAATGTCTGATATATTCTGATTGTAAATTGCTAATTTTTCTTAAAACATAACAAGGGATTGTGCCTTGATATTTAGCTGTATTGTCTTGTTAATAATTTTAAATTTATTTTTGTAAATGGTGCTTAAAGTTCAATTCTATTTATAAAGAATGAATTGTTAAAGTTAGCATTTATGTATTCAGAAGAATATAATATACATAATTAATCTTCAAACTAAATTATATAAGGAAATGTTTTTTAATTTACGAGTATGAAAATTCAATGTGCAAATAAAATTTTTAAATACATCTTATATTTAAAATAAACTTAGTAATAATAAGATATATTTTTAAATAAATTTTTGATTTAAAAATATATTTATAATAAAAAGGACTTATAGATTTACAAAAAGGACTTATAGATTTGAGGATCAATAAAAATTTTATCATGGGGGTGTAAATAAATGATCCTGCCCGATTTGTGGCTCAATGATAATGGTTAGCATTAGGGCTGAGTTCAATCCACTGGCAGCATTGTTGTTGACATCATTTCAAAGATGAGGAGACCTGATGGAGTTTCTGATGTTCAGCATCTTACCTCATTAGTGACTATCTGGTGGAGTTTTCTGTGTTTTCTCCCATACAGTATAAAAAGGAAGAGGGGGAGGGGAGTAATTTCCCCTAAAAGTACTGCCAGAAAGTATTGCCCTCCTTTTCCAGTGACTTGGAGTTGGAGTCAAACTTCTACATATGGGTACTCTATCACAACAGAAGCTGACCTCTTTCTCTCCATCCATAAGTAGGCTACTCATATGGTGTCTGTCCCATGTTGTCGGACACCGAGGATTAGTCACAACAACAACGACACATAAATGACCCATTCAATGTATTGCTAAATCTAATTGTTTATCTTAAAATCTTTGTTTTCTTTGTGCAACTTAAATTAATCAAGGTTAAAGAATTAAAAGTATTATTTATATGGAGAAATAAAATGTTGCTATTTATTTATTTTTGAAATTTCACTGAATTTCATTATATATTTTTTACAGACTTTTACCACATGTATATCCTTGAGTGCCATAGCAACAAATGGTATTGTTCCAGGTAAATTGCAATTTTTATACATTAATTTTTAATTCTTATTATAATTATATTTTAATCTTTTATTTTCTGTTAATATTTTTATCGTAAGTTTACTATGTGTTCTTAATCTTGGAAAATAAAAATATATCTAGAAAAAAAAAATCATCTCTCTCTTTAGATTTAATATTAAATCTGAAGATCTTCTTTACTTGAATAATTAATATTTTGATGATATATAATTTTATCATAAATTATTCTCTGTGCAATATTTTTTTGCTTATACATTATATATATATATATATATATATATATACTTAAGAGCCAAAACATTATGAATATTTTGCAATGAACTTGCCTGGATGACATTGAAGGCATGTGATCAGGTATTATTTAACTGATATTAAGTGGTTATTAATCCATGCCAATACTGTGTTGTGCGCCAAAGGTGGGCCAACTCGTTATTGACAGGTGGTCTTAATGTTTTGGCTCTTGAGTGTATATGTTACATTATTTTCTTTTTTTTTTTTTTTTTTTTTCTTAACTGTAGCTGGTGGTTCATACTTTTATGATATCTCGCTCTTTGGGACCTGAATTTGGTGGAGCTGTAGGTATTTTATTTTACCTTGCTACCTCAATAGCTGCATCTATGTATGTGATTGGAGCAGTTGAAATATTTTTGGTAGGTTAAATTTTATTTTATTATTTTCTGTGATCAATATAAGCTGTGAAAATACAAAACTTTTGTTGATATATACAGTCTCTAATTGTACTTTTGATATTCTCATTGTATTTTTAAATAGTTGAGAATAGTTGTAGTCTAAATATGAAATGTGATCCACTTCACAAATGTCATGTGACAGATGTATGGTTTGTGTATATTTAACGTAACTTACAAATTAATTTAATATGCATCTTAAAATTTTCAATTTATATATTCTTTTTGTAACTCAAACTTTTAAACAATCAAGCTGTTTTTTTTTATTTTATTTCTTTTTACTCTTTTAAAATTAACATTCATAGTATCAACCTCATTGTAGTTATCATTTATAAGCATTTCATATGGACATTTTAGCTAATCAGATTTTTATTTTTTCTAGATATTTTAATTTTACTCAAGATTTTTCTGATTATAATATATATAATATCATTTTTATCTATAAATTTAGAGGATAAAAAAGATTATAGGACTGAAAAAAAGACATTAAAAAACTATATTAACAAAACATTAATTGTAGTGTATGATATTTTTATGGAAAGCATAGAATTTTTTATCTTAAATGTAATTTATTTAATTTTCAATTATTTATTAACTTTGATTTTTTTTGATTGTTTCTTTCCTTTTCTTTAGAATTATATGGCACCTAGTCTTTCCTTATATGGAGATTTTCATGACGATCCAGCAATCATGTATCATAATTTTCGTACATATGGGACAATCTTGTTGATTATTGTTGGAATCATTGTTTTCATTGGTGTCAAATTTGTCAGTAAATTTGCTCCAGTTGCTCTCTTTTGTGTAATTGTGTCATTGTTCTCTGTCTATGTTGGTGTATTCACCAATTATCATGGGAAAGAAGGCCTGGAGTAAGTTTCAATTATAATTATTTTATAATTATCTGCGAAAGTTAATTACACCACATGTAAATTTAATGTGTTATCATGGCATTTATTAAAATTGTATTATTTAGCTTATAATGATTTAAATTATTCAGTGAAGTTTTACATCTATTTTGTTTAAATATATATATTCTCTAAAACAACTGAAATAAAAACTTCTTTGTGTATTATTGTTTTCATAATATTGCAATAATATAAAATTAAAGAAAAAGAAATTTCACAAACTTCTTTATATCTTAATTCTTTCTTCATATAGACTTAAAAGAACATTGTAAGACTATGATTATATGCAATTTCTAAGTAGAACAATTATTAAACCCATTGAAAAGATGGCAGCCTGTAATGGTTTATATAATGGTTATGAACTTTCAGTCTGTAATTATCTATATTGTTTTTTTTTAAGCCACGAAGCAAATATTAGTCACTATATTACTACATATTAACCAGGTTCAATAAATAGGAACCTATTTGTGTTTGACAACTGCAGCTATTTCATGAAGCATTCACTATATTTAAAAAAAAAAAAAAAAAACTGTATTGAATAATCCACTTCAATTTTGAAGTCATAAAAAAAAAAGGGTATGCTGTTGCATGTAGCTGTAACTTTTCATGAATTGAACTGTACTTTACAATAATCAATGAATAATTTAGACTATTCATTTTCTAGCATGTGGGTTAATCTACGCTATTGAATTTTTTACTTTTTTTTTTTTTTTTTGTTTGTTTATATAAAAATATTTTCTTCCTGTAATTGCCCTGGACCACCTACCAGAATATTATGTACATACATATATTATATTATAATAACCTTATCTGCAAGATTAAAACCATAGATGTGCAATTTAATAAGGAGTTATTGCATTATATTAAAAAAAATTTCATAAGTTTTTAAAATATTGTTAGTTTGTTATTTATGCTGGAAATTTTTTTTTCAGAATTTGTATCTTAGGTGACAGATTACTGTCCAAAACTAACTATACTTGCTCTAAAGATCAGAATGATACTAATTCGTTATTTTTCAAATACTGCTCTGAAGTCAATAAAACTGATAAAGGAGAAAGTTTATATTCTTGTGATCCATATTTTGAAACTCATGAAGTAACTAAAAGGCTTGCTATACCAGGAATGTCGAGCAATGTTTTCAATAGTAAGTAAAATTTATTTTCTGAAAGTTAAGTTACTGTTTTTAAAACTGAAGCAATATTTCAAAATCTGAATTTCCTTTTGTCTTCCATTAATAATTATTTTTTATAATTGTTCTACATTATGCCATATTTATATTGTTGATACAGTTATGATATTGTATCATTTGTTGAAATGGGAACATTTAAAGTGCTAACCACTATATAAATTTTTCACTACTACAATTTATGTATATAATGTATAAATACTTATGTATGCCATGACACAAAGATTTAAGGCTAGACAATTTATTTATCTGTTGAGGGTAATACTAATCATACAATTTTATTCACCTAAATCATCTATATTGGTACTAGATTGTTTACTTGTTATATTGTTTAGAAGTGATATTTAATGTTTAGATTATATTAATATTCTTAATTTTTTTAAATCAAATTTCAAAACTTTTTTTAAACAATTATTTAAAAACTAAAAAATAACAAACTTTTTAAATATTTATTCATATTTTTATATTAATGTTTGTTATTTTGAAAAACTGTGATATGTTCCTTTGTGCAAATGTAGTAAATATTGCATAAATTCTTATTTTTAATAGAAGTAAGTTACCGCTGTTTAAAAAAAAAAAAAAAATATCAATTAAAATATTTTTAATGTATATACTAGTTGCTACTATATTAATTATTTTTAGGTTATTTTGTAGTAGTTTTATTTTATATTTATTAACGTGAGTTTATGTGTTAATTCTATATACTTACAAGTTTTTTGATATATTGAAACACACCATAGTATATTATTCAAATAAATAATTTAAATAATTTCTTTTATCTAGCTAATATCCCAAGTCGCTTCAGACAACAAGGAGATTACATATCAGAAGCTATAAATCGTGAAGCAGCTAGTTCGTATGGGCACCAAAAACCTTCAATGAGATTTTGTTGATTTGACTACATCATTTACCGTATTAGTTGCTATTTTCTTTCCATCATGTACAGGCAAGTTTTCTCTTTCTCTTATGAGAAGAAAAATAGCTATTTTTAATCTAATGTGTGCCTGAAGGTAGTGACATCACAAATATAAAAATTAGGCTAAAATTTATCAATATGCCTTTAGTTTTTCTTTTTTTTAAATTTTGTATTAAAATATTACCTAACAAATTCTGTCTTTAAAAATCAAATTATTTTTAAATTTTTTAAATTCTGATATTGTTATATAAAAAATATATACATTTTTATTTTGCTGAATATTTTTTTATATACATAAAGCTGCAAAATGTAATAGTTTTGCTGCTAAGCTTTAATAAGCTATTTTGGGCATTATTTATGATTATTTCAAGAAATTATAAAAAAAAGGTTGTCTGTAGAATAAATGATTTTATTCTTAAAATAACCTGCTAACCTTTATTACTTATCTGCATTATTTGATTGTTATGAAAGTTGTTGCTAGAAATTAAATTAACTTTTCTTTTGATTATACAGTCATCAGAGAATAAAACATGAATAGACAATTGAGAGAATTTTTAGAATATAGAATTGTAATTTTGTTTTACTTCTAATCATTTATATAAGTTTAATAAAGTGTTATTTATTCTCTTGACCAATTTAGGAATTTTAGCTGGGTCTAACAGATCAGGGATTTAGCAGATGCTCAAAATCTATTCCTGCAGGGACCCTTGCAGCTACAATTACAACTTCTCTCATTTGTATCCTTATATTATATTGAATTGACATTTTATTTGTCATGTAATTGGACAATTTTTATAGAATATTTAAAAGTTTTCAAAATAATCTTAATAATTAATAATTTTTTAATAATATAACTTATTTCTTTGACAAAATTAAGATTTGTCTGGTGTGCTTCTGTTTGGAGCTACTTTCGACAATCTTTTTATGAGAGATAAGTAAGTATTCTTGTTTTATATTTACAATTTCATCAAAAACAATTATCATCTATATAAAAGAAGAAAGAAATTCTGCATTTTATTTCTTTAGTTATGTTTTACATCTGTATAGTACATCTGAAAAATGTAATAATAAACTTCAAGATCATAAAGCTAATTAGCACTTTGATTTTATTTTGCCATAAAATATTAATTGTAACTAAATAAAATAATTCCTTGGTAATAAATTTATTTTCTTCATTAATACACAAATTTATTTTAACTAACTATTCATTTTTCAATTGAAGCTCCTACATATTTAAATAATAGCAGGAATTTTTGTGAATGAATTCACATAAAATATTCTAAAGATCATGAATTTTAACAATTAAAATTTTGTAATAACTTGATATTTTCTCACATTTTACATTCAATTAACTTTTTTTCTTTGGTGCTATTCTTAATTTTTATTCTGTTATATTAAAATAAAGTTATTAGTATGTAAATTTTTTCTCTTATTCACAATTTTAAAAACTTATTTCAGGTTTGGTGATAGTATTGAGGTGGTTTAGCAGTCGCAGATATGTCATGGCCTCACCCGATGGTAGTAATAATTGGCTCATTTTTATCAACAGTTGGGGCTGGTCTTCAATCGCTTACAGGTATGTAATATATGAAACTCTTTGTTTTGTGAATGTATTGTTTAATTAAATGTGCATTACATATATTTAAATTATTATTTTTAATAAAGTTATTTAAATTTTGAGCATTTTGCACTTTGTGATATATTAATATAAAACATAAGCAAAATGGACATTCATTTAAAAAAAAATTTTGTTTTTAAATACCTTATTGCTATGTATGTAATTACTTTAATTATTTCCAGGAGCTCCACGACTTTTACAAGCTATTGCAAAAGATCAAATTATACCTTTCTTGAAGTTTTTCTCGAAAAGTTCATCACGTAATGAGCCTACAAGAGCATTATTCCTCACTCTTTTCATTGCAGAAATAGGAATTTTAATTGGGAATTTGGATCATATTGCCCCCATTCTTACAATGTATGTTTTAAAAATTTATTGTTTAAATATGTGCATTAAATAAAAATTATACTTAACGCATTGATGTTTACCTGTTTTTGTTATTATGATTTCAAATCCCTAAAATATATATAAATATTTCATTTTCAGGTTCTTTCTGATGTGTTATATGTTTGTTAATCTTGCTTGTGTTTTGCAAAGCCTTCTTCGCACCCCAAATTGGCGTCCTCGTTTCAAATATTACCATTGGTATGAAAAATTTTACTATTAAGTAGCGATGTTTTTTTTTTTTTATGTTTTATTTTATGTTTAATTAATTTTTTTATGTTTTATTAATTTTTTTATGTTTATAACTTAATATTTTATTGCATGTTTATTTTGATTTTCAACATATGCATATAAATATGCCACAAAACACCATACCAACATCAAAAAAAAAAAATCTTTATTTTACTTATTTATGTAAATTATTTTTGAAGATTTCAGTTTTGAAATGGAATGTGTTAAAATTACAATTATTTACAGACATGCGTAATAATGCAGATAGTGCCTTTTTTTTCTTTTCTTCCAATTACATAATTTTTATTTTGTTAATTGGATATGAATCTTATAATTTCTCTTATTAGCTGTTAATTTTAATAGGATCTATATTTAATGTTATGTACTAAAACTTATTTTAAGTCTTTTTGATTTATACTACAGCATTGTTCAAAATGTTCAGTAATAACTTTTATAAAAGAAATTTGACAGAATTTTTATATCGGCATGAGATTAAATTTAAAGATAGTATAAATTCACACTTGGATTGCATTTAATTTATGGTAAATGTGAAACTATGCCTATTTTAGGTCTCTCTCCCTGATTGGTTCAATCTTATGTTTAGTTGTGATGTTTCTCAGCAGCTGGTATTATGCACTCATTGCCATTGGCATAGCTGGTTGTGTTTATAAATATATAGAATTCAGTGGGTATGTATTTTCATATTAAAATATTAAATCTTTATTAAATAAATATTCAATTCATTCTGAATAATATCGTATTTATTCTAAAGAGCTGAAAAAGAATGGGGTGATGGTATTCGAGGTTTAGCCTTATCAGCAGCTCGTTACAGTCTACTGAGATTAGAAGAAGGGCCACCTCATACTAAGAATTGGAGACCACAAGTTTTGGTGTTATGCAAACTCGATGAAGAGCTGAATCCAAAATACCCAAAACTATTTTCATTTGCTTCTCAATTGAAAGCTGGTGAGTTATATTTATTTAGACCAAATTGTTATGAATGTAATTAATTTTAGGATTGTAACTCATGATAAGCTCTTATTTAAATTAAGGCCTTTGAATTTTTTAATCAATTTTTATTATATAAAACCATACTTGATCTTTATATTTATTTAAGAAATTCAAATGAATAAACTTATGATTTCTTTTTCATTATTCTCTGGATATCATCCAACAATTTCTTTATACACGTAGATGTAATTATTTTATTTCAAAATATATTGATTTTGTTTTTCTGTTGATTGTTATTTTAAATAATTATTATAAATATATATATATATATATATGAGCACATTTAAATATTTTTGCTAACTTATTATAACTATTATTACATTTTATGCATATAAATTATGCATTTCATATATATTTGTCCTTCTAAAATGTATTATTTTTGTTAAATTTATTTTTAGGAAAGGGTTTGACTCTTGTGTGTTCTGTACTGGAAGGCTCTTTTTGAAAAGATGTATAGTGAAGCTCAAGCAGCAAAGTTGGTAAGTATTATGAGATAACGGCATTTTAAGTTCTTCTGATATTTATATATTATAATATGGTTTATGCAAAAATATTTACATTCTTGAACTACTATTCTAAGGAGAAGAGGAGACTAATATTTTTTAAGTGACTTCCTTTGCATTGTTACAATTATTGAAAATTGAATTAAAAAATACTTCCTACGTCCAAAATATTTGAAAATTTTTTTGGAATATAAAATTTGCATTTATATCTTGCACACTAAGTTATTAAATATCTTTACAGAATTTCAGCATTGTGCTGCACATAATAAACTTTTTTTTTTTAAGTTAAAGAAAATGATAATTTTAAAATTTATTTTTTGCCTGTTTGTATATCAATGAATGTTTCAGTTTTTTTGTGTGAAAGCTACTTTTTAATTAAATTTAAATATATAATAGAATTAATAATTTTTCTCTAGAGTTTAAAAAGAGCAATGGAAGAAGAAAAAGTTAAAGGATTTGCTGATGTTTTAGTTGCTAAAGACCTTACTGAAGGCATTTGTAATTTGTAAGTATTTATTAAAATTATTAATGCTTAAGTCTTACAAATTAAATAATACATTTTATATTACTATATATAGATATATATATATATATTTGCTTTCAGAATTCAAACTGCTGGTTTAGGTGGCTTGAAACACAATACTGTTATTATGGGCTGGCCTTATGGATGGAGACAAAGTGCCGATGAAAAACAGTGGAGAGTATTTTTTACGTATGTTAATTTTTTTATTTTAACAATATGAAACTTGCATATATTTTAAAAATTTTAAAATATATAAATCAAATGTAACTTTTATTACTACATGCTACACAATAATTGCAATGATTTTATAAGTTAATGTTTATATGTTAAAATGTACTTTAAATTAAAATTAAAATGTTTTTAAAATTTTGATATAAATTTATATTTATTGGTTTAAAAAAATCAGCCAAAATTAAGAATCCTCCTTCTCTTATGTTTGTTTAATAATCAATATCAAAATGCAATGTTAATTCAATTTTACAGTATTTACAACATATGAATTTTATGAGTTATTTTCTTTTAAAATAATTTAATTGCTACCATGTGTACTTATGAAGAATTTTCTAAAAGTTGATATTCTTAAAGCATATTATTAATGAGGATAAAATAAAATATTGTGATGCATTATTGATAGAAAAACTGTTTTAACAGTTTATCCATTTTTTTTTTTTAAATTACAATATTGTTTGATATTTACTTTTTAAATAATTAAAATGATGAGTTGAAATAAAACTTTTATATAAATTTGTCATTTAATGTTTGTTTGTTAGATTTTTTGTTTGTTTGTTTTTTACTTGATAATTATTCATGAATTTTAAAGTAAAAATATATTCCCTAATATCGCATAAACATAATTCTATTTGTATGATTTACATTCTTATTTCACATCACATGTGTTATTTTTAGATACTATCCGCAGTGTCTCGGCTAGTAAAAATGCACTATTGGTGCCTAAAGGCATTAATCTCTTTCCTAGCAGCAACGATAAAGTGTCTGGAAATATTGATGTGTGGTGGATAGTGCATATCCTTTGATTTTAATTTTTTAAATATTTGTTATGTGGCAGTTTTTTTTATATTTTTTTATATATGCTATTTGTCATGATTGAAACTTCCTTAATTCAAATTTTACATGATGGTGGTTTATTGATGTTATTGCCTTTCTTGTTGAAGCAACACAAGACTTGGAAGAATTGCAAGCTGAGAATATTTACTGTGGCTCGTATCCTTACAATCTTTATTGAATGTTTTATTCATTATTATTTAATTTAATTTTATTGACGAAAATTAGCAATTAACTCCAGTTGACAAAAAGAGGAATTTAACACTTAATTTTGGCAGTGGTCTCCACCTCATTCCTAAATAGACTGAATGGTATTTTATTTTGCAGATTTTTGTTGGATCTTGTGTCCCACTTATTTATTTATATACATGCTTTTAAATTTGTAATATTTTTAAAAATATTTTTGCTTCTTTCAATTCTGTTTTGACTTGTAGATTAATTTTCTTGTATAAGTTATTTGGTTGGCATTAGTTTGAATATCATTTAAAAAAATTTAATATCTACTATAATTGAAAAATTATCTTTTAATAAAAAGAAAAAAATATATTATGAACCTTAATAATTTCAAAGAACTTGAAGACAACAGTATACAAATGAAAAAAGATCTTGCAAAATTTCTATACCACTTGAGGATTGAAGCTGAAGTCGAAGTTGTGGAAATGGTAATGTATATATTAACCTTGAAACATCAATGCAGTAAGACAAAAAAAAAAAAAAAAATCTTCGTTAGTCATTTAAGAGTTTTGTAAAATTGCATTTAATTTGATGATAAAGTTATTTATCCCTTAAGCAATTCTGTAAATATTCATATATTTTGTTTTGATTATTATTTCATATTTTTAGTTTATTTTTTCTGTCCTATCTTAATCCTTTCTCTTCTATCACAAATGTCTATACACACTGTTTATTTTAGGTCTGCTTCTTGATCTTGGGCATGGCTCATTTCTGTTGCAGACATGCTTATTGGTATACTGTTTTATGCTTGACTAGATGTAGATTTCCATTTTTCTATTAACATTTTCTTGTGTTGTACATGTGAAGTTCTTTCTCTTCTCTCTCTCTCTCATGTTTTTGTTTATTTTCAAAATTTTTTTTTCTTATGTGTTTTAATACTGTTACCTTTATCTACCTAAAGTGATCATTATGAAAATAAGTTACATTATATCTATTATTAAATTTTATTTAATGTGACCTATTTTTTATAGCATTGATTTCCTAAATGTGAATTGCAAATGAGTGGGTCGCCAAAAAATTTCAATGTTTAGTCGATTGAGATTCTATGCAAAATTTCAACTTAAAAATTTTTTTTTTTCTTTTTATAAAATTTTCAAAACTTAATTATTTTAATTGTGAGTATTTGTTCATGAAAATTAGGGAACCAATGTTCTATTGCTTGCCATTTATTGCAAATTAGTGTTCTATATTAATTTGAGATAGATTGCAAAGTTTGTGTATGCATATATGCATATATGTTTTTGTATATTACTTAAAAATCAAATTACAAAAATTTTTAATGATATTTTAATCATATGTATATTTCATTAAAACATTAGTTAGTTACAATAATTTAATGAAAATAAAAGTGGAAATTATGTATTAAAAAATGATAAATATATAAATTTTCATTAAATTATCTTAGTTCATTTAAGAATTTTGAAATGTTCACTGGGTGGATCATTAAAATAATATAAAACATAATATTTTCATAAATTAATTTCTTATAAATAGATTCATTTTTTTGTAATGTTTATCAAAGGAGAGTTTTTTTAAAGGGATTTTAAATCATATAAAACCAAATGACATAATATATATTTAATATATATTTATTCCATAATATATATTTTTAATAATAAATATATATTTAGGGGGCACAATCTAGTAGAAGAAATATTTATCATTTTTCTGAATTATTCGATTTTGTTAAATTTCTGCTTTAGAGATTGATTTGGATATTTCAGAGATGAATTTTTTGTTGTTGTAAGGTAAATCAATTCGTAAAAAAAAAAAAAATTTTTTTTTTTTAAATATTCTTTTATTATTATGGGGTTTTTTTTTTTGTACATGTATCCCAAACTTTCTTTTTTTCTTATATTGGAGATTTATAGTTTTTCTTGCACAGATGGATAGTGATATATCTGCATATACATATGAAAGAACTCTTTTAATGGAACAAAGAACTGAAATATTAAAACAGTTGAAGCTATCTTGCCATGGGGGGATCATCTTTCAGTGATGTAAGTCTTTATACTATAAAAAATTAAAAAATCTATTTTAATATTTTATATATAGTGAATATATAAAATATTTTCTTTTATAATACTTTAATGATTTTTTTGTACTAGAAAAATACATTTTTAGCTATATCATTTAAATTTTTAATCCTAAAGATATTAATTAAGAATAATTAACAAATAATTGTATTTTGCTAGGTTCAAAATATTGTTGACCACCACCATCATCAATCTGTAGCTAAACCAGGATCAAGAGTTCGGTTCAATGAAGTTGCTGAAGAAATTAAAGATATTGAACTTATTGATGTTGCTGATGATGATCACAGTGAAGAAAATTCCAGTATTTGGATGACAGTAATGCTAGTGGTGAAGGAAATACCAATGAAAGTTTTGATAAGTTGTTGAACCTGAAACCGTAAGCATTAATTCTGGAAACATATCTTATTTGCTCATAACAAATCTAAGTTTATAGGAAAATAAAATGTTTTTAATTTTCATTTCAGTGATGAAGCAAATGTGCGTAGAATGCATACTGCTGTAAAACTTAATGAAGTTATTGTGGCAAGATCTCATAATGCACAGTTAGTTATTTTAAACCTTCCAGGATTACCAAAAAGCATCTTCTATCAAAGCAAATTGTATCCTTTTTATTTAGCATTTATTAATATTGTTATTGTAGAAATTCAATTTAAAAATTATTATTATTATTTTTGCAGAAATAAAATTATTTCATTTCCTCACTTTTTCATATAACATTTAAATCCTGCATGAATTAAGATACCATTTAATGTGTTTAGTTATAAAAGTGCAGTTAGAAGGATGATTTTAATAAATTCTTTGTATAAGAAAATGAAATGGACAGATAGTATAATGTTAATGATTATTATTCATACTAAAGTATATAAAATAGTTTTAAAAATATGATATGGAAAAAAATATCCCTATTTTTAGCTAAATTTAGAAAATGAAAAGATTTTTTTTTTTCCATTTATTATCAAAGGAAATTTTAAAGCAATTTTGAATCTTGCAGGAAAAATTTAAATATATAGTTTTTTTTGCGCAATTTATTCAGAGAAGTAATTATTTTTATATAAACATTTTGTGCTTTGTTTTACCAGATATATACTTTTTATAATAGATTTTTTTCTAAAGATTTGCTTATAAAAATTAACATAGAAAGCATTTGTTGTACATATAATTCGAGTAAAGATTTATTATTATTATTATTATTTTGTATAAAAAAGTAGACATAATATTATAAAGAATTTTTTAAACAGATTATTGCAATCGGAAATAATGTTTAATATTTATTGTTTGTATTGTGCACGTTTAGAAAATTTATCATAACTTTGGCTCTTTCACTTGAGAACTATTTAAATGCTAGAAATATATTTTTAAAAATAAAAAGTCTTATTTTAAAAATTATAATATTTGTTACATGGTTTTTAAATGAGTGAAACATATTAATATTGTTCCTTTTGGTTTTTTAATTAGTGAGAGCAATGAACTTGAATTTTCTTGATTGTTAATTTGAATTGTTAGTTTAGTAAATTTGTAAATCGTTTTTTAGAGTTCGATTCAAAGTTACTTCATTTTACCTATACTTTTTATAATACAATAATATTTCTAATTTTTTAAAAACTTAATTATATAATTTTGCATTCCAATAGTATAAAAATAGTCTGTATAAATTGCATACAACAAGCATTTATTTTTCTTTGTAAATAGCTAATAATTAAGCATCTCGGTTTACATTTATTGATTGCTGATATAAATATATAGACCTGAAAATACTGAGAATGAACAAATGCAAATTTCATTCATGTTCAGAAGATTTTATAAATCAAATGAACCCATTATTATTTAATAATTTTTATAATTGAATTTATGATAATTTTATTTTTTAAGAATTGAAAGAGCCATAGTTTGGCAACTCTGCTATTATATATTTTCAAACACATCTGATAGAAAGGAATGCAATCATAAATATTGTTTAAAAAAATTCCCAGCTAAACAAATTATTCTGCTATGAAAAATGGTTTATATCTTTCTTGTTATTATTTTTAACTTTTTTTAAAGATATGGAGTTTTGGAAGTTTTTGACTGAAGGTTTAGAACGAGTACTGATGGTCAGAGGAGGGAGGTAGGAAGTGATAACAATCTATTCTTAAGCACTATAGCAAAATGCTATTACTTTTTGCATCTTAGTTGCATTTTTTTCTTTCAACTCTGTGATTCTTTGCATGATCTAAATATACACAAACTCTTCCTAACCACCAACACTTAGTGGAAGTATTAATATGTTAAATTTTTTTTTTTATGTTTATAATTTATATTTAGTTACTGCTTTTTTGTTTTTATTTAGTATTTATGATATTTTTTGTTACTAGTTTTTTTCTTTTTTCATTTCCATGATCACTTTATAATAATTTAACAATTTTGAGTAACTACTTATGAATATTATTTATTTAGATGTATGTAAATGAGTCCTTACAATTTTTATTTACTTATTTGGCTCTTTTATATAAATTAGAGTACTTTAAATAATTATTATTTATAATTTTCATAATTAATTTCTTTGTTAATTATTTTTTGTTGCATAATTTTTTTTTCTAAAAATTTGTATATTTATAATGGATTGAAAATTAATATAACTGAATTAAATTAGCATATTCCTTGAGTTGTCTTGAATTAAATAAATTATAAAAATTCTATCACATTAACTAACTTATATAGTAGTGATAAATTTTAGCTTTTTATTTTGAGCTTTTTACTAATTGCACTTTTTAAATAGTTTATTATTGTGCTCTTTTTCTTGTTATTGATATGTACATAGATTTCATCATTTGCATTTGTCGACAATTTTGCCATAAATTTGAATGTCAGAAAAATAACTAGTCTGTTTAGGTCAAAAGTTTTTGATTATCAGTTCATTTTACGTGTTCATTTAAAAGCATTAAATTTTTGTGATAAAATTATTTATTTATTTATATTTAAAATATTTTATTTTTCATGCATTTAGGCAATTAATTATGCATTTACATGGTAAATTATTATTAAAATAAATAAAGAAGAAATAATTAGTAAAGGCTAACTAAAATAGGTTGTGCATTTGTATCTATAATAATACCTTTTGTGTCAATAACATCCTTTTTTGAGCTACAAAACTGGGAAATTTTTAAAATTCATGCATTGAATATTTCTGTAAAAATCGTGATTGTTTTTATAAAAGAATTAACATATTAATTATTGGAAATCACTGAATAATGAAGAAAATTATTTAATATATTTAATTTAATTGCCTTTTATTTTGTGATTTATAATACTTATTTGATTCTCTTGTTATAATATATAGTTTTATTTATTTGAAAGTAAATTTATTAGTATCCTAATAATTGCTTATTCCTTTGATCCCTGAAGATCATGATTTTTAAATATATGTTACAATATTTTGGTATATTAAACAAAATAAGAGAATTATAATATTTCCTTTTGTATGCTTTAAAATTAATTTTAAATCTTAGATAATTTATAACTTCCAAAATTAATATAATTTCTTTATTTCATTTAAAATTTTATTGAATTTAAAATTTCTGATTTATTATGCAAATTCATAAGAATTGAGCGTTTATATATTGAAAGTTTGGGTTTAACTGTTAAAAAAAATCAGATAAAAAAATTATAATCTATTGATAAAATAAATAAATTAATATAAAAATTTAAAAGGCAATCCAAAGTCTTTCCTTTTTGTTATAAGTATGAAATTGTAAAGTATATTATCTCTATACATATCACAATTCGGGATGGTTACTATATGACTTAAAATTTTTGTTTTCTTTCTTTATTTTCATTATGCACTGGTTACTTATTTTTTAAATGACCTCATTTATTTTAAAACAAGTTTTCTGACTTGTTATTTGCCCAGGATTAGAAACTATTAATTTAGAATAATTTATTCCTGTCTTTCTTTTATACATATTTTGTATTTTATATTTGTAGAATAAATTTTTATTGTTAACTGTAGTTTTGTATCACGTTAATACGGATTATATTTGTTTTTCAGATTTATTGCATACAATGAATTAGTTTTTAGAAAATGTTGTGTGATTTAGTGGTAGTGTATAAATATTTGTTTTATATAATGAAATCTATAGTTAGCTAAAAAAAAAGTTAACTGTCAATCAAATTTTTTTAAAATTTGAAATTCATAGGTTCTGACAGTAATGACTGTGATACTTTTAGTGCGTTCATCTTAGTTTAAGTTAATTTTTCTCTCTTGTTTTATTCTGTTAATCAATAATTACTGCTATTACAATTTGTATTAGTTTATTTTTATATTTTATTGCATTCAATTGCATTTTCTTCCAAATGTTTAAGTATGTTTCTTTAAATAGCTATTACTGAAACTTGCATTAAAAACTGATCAAATTTTTTTTGATGTACTTATTAATTTTGGAGAAGAATCTATCCTTGTTTAATTTTGATCAAATTTTAATTTAATGTACTTTGTGAAATGATTTAAAAGTCTTGAATTATTTTAGAGGGAAGGAAATTCAACTTCATAAGATGCATATAATTGATATCATTTCAAAGATATATATATATTTTCCCTTAAATAAAGAATTGTATTGAAAAGTGTGTAATATAGAATTAGGCATTATAGGAATAATTAATTATTTTTTTGGGGGGGAGAGTTACTTTCAAGACATACTTTAATTTGGAACAATAAAATCTGTGACCAAACAATATCTCATTTTTGTTGCTTAAGAGTCCTGTATTTTAAAGAATATACTCATCAAATCTTTATTAAAAAATGCAATATTTTAGAAAAAATGTATTTTATATAATATATTTAATAGCTGCCAACATAAAGGAATGAAAATTCGAGGAATTTCTAAATGAATAAATTTCACACACACAAAAAAAACAACACAGATTTTAGTATAGGAAATTTTAAGTTAAATAAAGATTTTACAAAGTAAGCATATCTATACTTAAAATAAACAAATTATAAGGAATAAATAAAAAGTAAAAAATGACTTTGGGATTTACCAATATAAATACTAGTGGAGACTATTTACAACAGACACATGTTCTCAAATGAAATTCTTAATAAATAACTAAAACACATCTGTTATTTATAGTTTTTATTTTTGAATAAATGAAATATATAAATAGGTTTACCATAACTACTATGCTTTGATAGGGGACAAATAAATGCATAAAAATAAACATGGAAAAAGAAAGGGAATGTAGTTTATTTTTACCACATAAAAAAAATCCCTGCAAATTAGCAATTTGATAAAATGAACAAAATAAAAGATGCTATCCTAATCTTTTTTAGAACCCTGTCATATTTTAAATTTTAGGAATAATATATGATTTTTTTCTACCACATAATTACGAAATTAGGTGCTAGTCATTTTAAAGTTATAACTTGAAATCAAAATTGATTTGCTTCTTTTTACAACTTGTTCCTTGCATCTAACCATTGGGTAAATATTCTTACATGTTTGCATTGAAAGCTGGAATGGTAATTCATTTTGGTTTCAAAACGGGAAAATAATCAACTTAAATTTCTTTCTATCTGGCACAGGCCATGACTCTGTTCAAATTTTCTTTCCTTTCATGCATCATTTCAAATATAAAATGTTAAGCTTTCAGATAAGATATTTTCCTGTTTATTGATCACTTTATATTTTTTCATTCGTGTTGGATCATTTCCATCAATAGTGATTTTCTTCAAAATTTTCTTTTTTTTTTTAAATACAAAAATTATTTTTTTAAAACGATTTCTTGATTTTTGATATTCCAGAGATTTATATACATTTAGAGTTGGGATGTATATATATTGGCATAATAGTGTTGTTTTGATCAAATCTCAGTATACTGCAGATAAGAACAGACATCCCATGTGTAATCTACTCATGGATGGAGGGAAAGGGGGAAGCTTCTGTTGTGATGGAGCATCCGTAGGTAGAAGTCTGAGTTGTTGAAAAAGGAGGATAGTGCCTTCCAGGAAGACTTTTATGGGGAAATTTGCATATTGTATGAGAGAAAACTCTCACCAGGTAGCCTGACTGACTAGGCAAGATGCTGAACATTACAAATTCCATCAAGGCTTCTCTTTTTAAACAGTGTCTACAACAATGTTACCAGCAGATTAAACTTCAGTCCTAAGGCTCACCAGTGACATATTATTAGTTTAATATACTTAATTATGCGTCAGGCATAATTAAGTATATTAAACTTGAGTAATTGGGCCAAAGATTAATTTTCTTTTATTTTTAAGTTGCTTACTTGTATTTTGTTTTCCCTACTAATTTGATTCAAAACTTTTGGATCAACTTCATAAATTACTTGTATTATGTATATAGCTATTGACTATTATTTTAAATAGATTTATATCTTTTAGGATTCAAATATAGTTAGTAATTTTAAATAGAAAATGTTTTCGAAATGACAATTGAATCCTGACATATACACCGAATATCACTAATGTCTTTAAAAGTGTTTGATAAATTGTACGTAATCTTTTTAATCTTTTTGTGACATGTTTTTTATTAACAGCATTGCATTATAAATAGAAATGTTTTCATATATATTTTTGATTTAAAAAAAGTGATAATTGATAAAATTATTTTTTGAATCATGTATATTATCATGACCAGCTTACAGTTTCTGAATTAAGCATTTTTAGATTTTCTTTTAATTCATATAGCAATTTTTAGTAATAAATTGATTGATGGCCTATTCTGTGCCTGTATTTTTATTTATAGTGCTTACTAAAATGGCAGTTCCTTTTTTTTTTTTTTTTTGTCATCCATACATTTTAGTGTAAAAATGCATGTTTTCTTTCCATTGCAATGTAATCAGAATAAAATGCTTTTTCAAATTAATGGTATTATTTTCTTCAATAAAGATTTATTTTGTTGTGAACAATATAAAAATTTAGAATGCTTGACTTTCATGGAACTAACCACTTAGCTTTTGTAAAAAGCAATTTTACAAAAATTATTCTCAAGCTTGAAATATGATATTCAGTTTAAATAAAATTAAATAATTTTTAAAATTTGGATCAAAACAAAAATAGGTATGTGATTTTTAAATGAGTATTCTCATCAATCTAAATTAAGAACTTCTCCTTTAATCTAAACTACTTGGAAGTACAGGATGATTATAATCAATGTCCCACTTTCAAAATGCTATAAAAAAGAAACCACTCATCACAATGAGTTTAAATTTGAACTAGAGATACTTGAAGGGGGAAATGGTATGGTATAAAAAAAAAAAAGTTCCATCCAATTTGGCATGACTTTGCCATGGTGGATGGGCTTTCCACTCAGTGTCGCAACGGTTGAAAGTAATTTTTCCTGACAAAAACCAAAACAATCAAGCACATTGAACACTGCAGTTGATTTAATGTGCAACTCATGCCAAATGTGTTGTAATTTCTATTCAAAATATCACTGGCAGATGAACTCGCATTTTTATGCCGCTTACAGCTCCATATATTAATACACTAGGGAATTTCCTTGATGCCATACCGTTCCCCTTTCTTCAAGTATATTCAATTCAAATTTGAACTCATTGTGGCGAGTGTTTCTTTTTTACAGCAGTTTGAAAGTGGGACTTTAATTATAATTATCCTGTATATTGACAGCCATAGATTTTTTTTAGTATCATTGAGTGAATGTCTACTAAAAATTTAAATATAAAAAAATTTTAGGTCTTAAAGGGTTATAATTTATGCCTTGATATCAAAGTTGCATATAGTAATTTGTTCTTTTCAATGGTTATATTTTGGTATAAACTTTCAGAGCATCAGTGAAAAAAAAAAAGAAACTGTCAAATTAATTACTAACCTTGTATATGTTTTTAAATATTGTTTTTTGTATTCATTTAGGAATAAAACATTTTATTGGTACAAATTTATGACATTTACATATATACAGTTTATTTAGCTTTCTTTTCTTATTTTATTAACATACTGTTTAAATTGAAAATCTTGTTTTTCGGTATCCTGAAAAGAAAGTGAAAAAAATAATTATTTTAAAATAACAATTTAATAATAATAATAATAATAAAAACATCATTAAGTAATATTACCAGAAGGTCTCTCGAAAACATATCTCCACCTACTGAGACTTTCAACATATTAATCTAAAACAAATTGAAATTATAATAATTAATGAGATGATTTTAAAGTAGATAATGCTTTGCATTTCCACAGAATCATTGTAATAAATATGAAAAAAAAAAAAAAAAAAAAAAATTTTAAATTAAAATACATTTTAGTATTAAAAGTTATTTTTATAAGCAAAAAGCAACAGCTTTTTTTTTTTTTTTTTTTATTCTCTGAAATATCTCATTGGTTTTTAGATAAAAGAAACTCAATTTGGAAACATAATGGATTTAACCTTATGATATTAAATATAAGGGAAGAAAAAGTAAGTTGGGTACTTTTTTTTTTTTTTACACAGAAGAAAACCATATCCTGCTAGTTGCAGAGAAATAGTTTTCAAGAAATTTTAATACAGGCAAACCTAGTATAGCATGATTAATAACACAGCATTCTTTTGAGATAATAAATGGCAATTCTAAATAAAATGCATTAATGATCAGAAAGATCAGAGATTGTCATCATCATCTACTAGATGGATTTCATGGACAATTATTTTGTGACATCAATAGAAATAAGTTTTTTTTTTTTTTTTTTTTTTTTAAATCATACAACAATTTTTCTATGAAATAAATACTATTATCCATATTAGCAAGTTTTTAATAATAAAATATATATATTTTGTCATTTAATTTGACAGAATAATTCTAGGGAAAAAAAAAAAAACATTTATATTAAATAATATATATAGTTAATTGTGACTTGCTTATATGATATGATAGAAATTCAAGTAATATAGCAGCAATTTATTATAAGCCAGTAATTCACCCAAACTTACTAGAGGAATTAAATTCAAATTTTAATTGGCATAGCATTGGACACAGTTTGTAAGGAATGAGATAAATTGCAGAGAATCATCATTAATATTGACTAATCCAAAAAAATTTCATTGTAAAAGATTATTCCTTCAGAGATAAAGACTTCAATTCAAGGTTACCCAAATAGGCCTCATTACACAAATACCAAAAGGGATGAGTATTTAGGCCAGGGTTGGCCAACCCAAATAATCTTGGGGCCACTTTGGAAATGTATCCTAACTCAGGGCCGCATATACAATTTATACATCCCCATATTAGATTTAGACCCACTACGCACATTTTTTTGTAATGAAAGATTGAAACATATGAGTTATTATCATTGTGTTTACAGTTATTCTTACATGTAAACATAGATAATATAATAATATTTAATGATATTACAGGATGAATGATACTAAACGCACATTGTAAAGAACTATATAACACTTCGCAGAATAAAATGAAATCATTAAAAAATAATTATTTTTTCTAGGGCGATATTTATCTCTCCACTCTTTCACTTAGCTTTTGTAAATCTATCTCAATTTGAGTATTTGCGCATTGTAATGGATGCTGCAGGTTAGCGTCCGTTATGTTTGAGAGCGTTTTATGTTGGGCAATTTCATTTTAGAAAAAAACGATTCGCAGGCGTAAGTTGAACCAAAAGCGCTAACAACTTGAACTAAGAGTCTGGTTTGCTATGCTACCAACAATCAAATATGCGTATCTAGAGATAGTCACTGAGGTCACTTAAAGTGAAACATAGAATCTGTTATATTAGATGTTCCAAGACGCGCGCGCATCACGAGTTCGCAGAATATTCATAAATAAAATAGGCAATATCTGTCCTATATTCGCAATATTATTTTAAAATCAAAGTTAATTTTTCTCATATTTTCGACACTTAATTTTTTAATGCATGTGTTTCCACTACTTTGGCCATTATAAAATAAATATATTTCAAAAAGTGTGATAAATCTCAGCGGCCG
This sequence comes from Caerostris extrusa, assembly GCA_021605095.1. Classification (NCBI taxonomy): domain Eukaryota; kingdom Metazoa; phylum Arthropoda; class Arachnida; order Araneae; family Araneidae; genus Caerostris; species Caerostris extrusa. The sequence goes on from BPLR01016426.1 coordinate 42,301, forward strand.
GAAAAATATTCAAGGCCGGCCGCATGCTGGCCACCCTTGAATAATCCAAAAATTCCATTGTAAAAGATTATTCCTCCAGAGAACCTTGAATTGAAGATTATGTCTTCAACTCAAGGTTACCCAAATAGGCCTCATTACACGAATACCAAAAAGGATGAGTATTTAGGCAATAAATCTACCGCCGCAGCTCTAGCAATACACGTGGCAAAAATCATTCATATCCTCATAAATTTCAGTCTAGTGCCAAGAAGAGTACTTTCCACTCTCTTAATAAACGTCTGAGTAATGGGTAATGCCATTTTTTTTGTTCTCAGAACCCTATGAATCATGATTGTTCACTGAATGTTTATGAAAAGAAAAGGGTACTAATGGCTAAAACAGGAGTGGCCAACCTGCGGGCCGCTTTGAATATATTTCCAGCCCGTGAGATTTAACACTCTTTTATAAACATATTTATTTTATAATGGCCAAAGTAATGAAAACCAATATATTAAAATATGCATTATGTGTGCATCCATCTATTCAAAAATTAACTGTCGAAATAGTGATAAAAAATGAACTTTGATTTTAAAATAATATTCTTGCGAATATAGGACAGATATTGCCAGATATTTATAAATGAGTTTACAGTTATGAGTTCGCAAAATAATTAAATTATATTCTGCGAACTCATGATGAGTGGAGAAACAAATATCGCACTAGTAAAATTAATGAAAAAATGAAATCATTAAAAAAAAATTATTTTTTTAATGATTTAATTTTTAATTTCATTTTTAGTGTTATATATTTCTTTACAATGTGCGTTTATTATCATTATTATTATATTATCTATGTTTACATGTAAGAATAATAGTAAACGCAATAATAAATAACTCATGTTTAATTTTTCACTCCAAAAAAAAAAAACATGTCGATAGTGGGTCTACATCTAATATGGGGATATATAATTTTATATGTGGCCCATAATATCATTTGGGTTGGCCACACCTGATTTAGGCAATAAATCTAGCGTCGCAGCTCTGGCAGTGCACGTGGGAAAAAATCATTCATATCCTCGTAGATTTGAGTCTAGTGCGAAGAGTACTTTCCACTCAAAGGCGAAACTTGATTACTACATCTTCCTCTCTTAATAAATGTCTTGAGTAATCGGTGATGTATTTTCTGTTCTCAGAACCCTATGAATCATGATTGTTCATTGAATGCTTGTGTAAAAAAAAATAGGCACTAATGGCTGAAGATTTATGTTTTATCTGTTTCGGAAATCATACAAAAAATTTGTGACCGTAATTATCAGAAATGTAGACGCTGTGATTCCCGTTCTCATAATTCTTTAATTTGTAATGGAAAGGAACAAAACGAAAGAAAAAATATTTCATCGCCAGTGTTCGTTCAGCCATTGTTCATCAAGGTTGTTCAGGAAGAACGAATCACAAAATGCATCGTCTACTAAAGAAAATAACCTAAAAAAAAAAAAAAAAAAACGTTCTAATAATTCCACTTTTATTACGAACTTTTTCAGCTATAAGCAAGACACAAAATTGAAATGATGTTAAATTACGTTGTATGTTGGATGGAGGGGCAAATAGATATTTTATTTTAAGAGAAATAGTCGAATCACTGAATTTAAAGATAATTAATAAAGAAACTTTAATTATTTATAAGTTCGGAAGCGAAACCGAAGAGAAACGCCTATATTAGGATTCGAACCTGAAGCCTGTGGTACCAAAAGCCACAGAGCTAGCCAGTAGGCCATCAGGCCGCTTAAAAATAAAGGAGAATTGTCATTAAATGATTGTTTAGATAGTGGTCCGAATTTGAATCCGGATTACCTAAAAATTATTTTACGGTTTAGATGACACAAAATAGCAATTTGCGCAGATATTCAATGCGCAATTTTAGTAATAGGAATCGCAGAGCATGACAGGGAATTTTTCAAATTTCTGTGGATAAAAGAGAAGGGTCCTAATGTCGATATCAGCAATCGTAACGTTCAAGAGTTACATTTGGTATTAAGTGCAGTTCATTTTTAATATCAGCAACTATAAGGCTACATTCAGAGATACTACTGTGCCCAAAAAGTAAGACCAATTACCAAAAGGAAGAATAAATAAAGTTTTTTCAAAAACTCTTTATTTATTCTTCCAAATTTATTCCATCGCCTTCAAAGTAATCCCCTCCGGACACAATACACTTATGCCAACTTTTTTGCCAAACCTCAATGCATGCTGAAGAGTCCTCGGTAGGGGATGGCCTTCAAAGCGAGCGCCGATTCACGTTGAATCTCTTCAATCGACACGAAACGGTGTCCCCGGAATGGTCTATGGAGTTAAGGGAATAGCCAGAAGTCGCACAGTGTGAATACGGTGGTTGTGGAACGATATGGAATACATTTTTGGCGAAACAGTCACGGAGTATCAATGCAGTGTGAGTTGGCGCATTCAGTGTTTTCGGTACCAATCGAGATTTGATGCGTTTGAGGCCCAAAATGAAATGGACCGATCCTTTTGAAATTCCAACATCATCAGCAAGGTCTCTAATAGTATATCGACGGTTTGCAAGCACCAAATCTTTAATTTTTTGGACCTGAGCTTCGTCGGTTGAGGTTGATAGTCGACCAGAGGGCTCTTCGTCTTCAACGCGTTCTCTGCCTTCTTTGAACTGTTTATACCACTTCTAAACATTTCTTTCCGATACAGGAATGCTCACCGAATGCCTTCTGCAACATTCTATACGTTTACGCTTTAACAAAATTGAATGCAAGTTCTTTGCTCAATGAATTCAGACATTTCAAAAATCGCCGGAATCACTTTTAGCGTCTCACAAAGCCAAGTGTAACTCAAGCACTAATGAATATTTTGACGTGAAATTTCACACAGATGCCAAGGACAGTGCCAGCAACCTAAAAGAAAAGAAAATTAAAATTCCATAAGCCCCGGGAATTTTAAATTGTTCTCACTTTTTGGACACAGTAGTATATCAATATCAATTTGAGGAAGCACGTGAAATGTTCAAAGACCTTTACGTTGACGATCTAATCAAAGGAACTTCAGATATAGAAACTGCCTTACGATTGAGTAAAGAAATATTGATTCTTGGACAAGCTAATATGAATCTACATAAATGGGCAACAAATTCCCTGGTCCTTATCGTATCAATGAAACAAGCAAATATAGATTGCAGAGAGACATCTGAAGAACTAAGCGTACCATTAAAGATTTTGGGTTCTGATATGGGACAATATCAATGATAATATGAAATTAGACCTTCACCAATTTGAAAGGTCTAGAAATCCTAAAATTATAACAAAGTGAATAATCTTAGCAGCTTGTGGTATGCTATTTGACCCAATGGGTATAGTGAATACCTTCAGCATAGGAATACAGCTGTTATTGCAAGAGATTTGAGAAAAGGGCATATCATGTGACGAATATGTTCCCACTGATATAAAAAGCCATATTTCTGACGAACGAATTGGAAGCAATAAGAAATTTGGAAATTCCAAGGCTATACTTTTGAAGAAATTAACTGGGAGCTATTGGAGGTCCACATTTTTTCGGACGCAAGTCTTGTGTTGTTATTTCTTATCCCACTTGGCAGACATCTAGCCCAAGCACACGAACCCATATGGACTCATGGTTGAAGGGAAAAGGGACAGCTTCTGTTGTGATGGAGCACCCGTAGGTAGAAGTCTGACTTGGCTCCGTGACGCTCTACAGTCATATGATGAAGCAAGTCTTAAGTGTATGAAGTGTAGACGATTTAAGATCAAACATGGTAATCAGGTAGTTGTTCCATTACCTGCTCAAAGAACTTGTGAAGCCAAACCATTTGAAGTTGTAGGCATTTACTTTGCAGGTCCTTTGTACTCAAAGGTAAGGCACGTGGTGTAACACATGCAATACACCTAAAAGTTGTGTTGAGTTTAAGCATTTTTTATTAGCATTCAGACGTTTTATATCTAGAAAAGAAGTGCTTGCCGGTTTGTCAACTCTGATAATGCATTGACATTTACAAGTGTCGACATTGAACTCAAGACACTGTATGAGAATATTCATGGACCCAACGTCCAAAATTATTTTGGTTAACAGGTATAACATGGCGGTACATTTTTGAACATGCTGCATGATGAGGAGGATATTGGGAGAGAGTAGTTCGAATAAAAAAATCGAAGAATAAAATTCTAGAAAGAAACAGAAAATTCTAAGAAAAGTGTTGGTTTCCTTTGAGGAATTGCGAATTATTTTGGCTGAAATTGAGGCTATATTGAATTCATGTCCATTAACTTTTGTTTATAATGATTAATTTCCTCTCACTCCTGCCAAGTGTTTAACTGGAAGAAGATTAACTGCCTTACCAAATTGGTGAGGTGAAGAAAAGTTTGAATCCTTTTAGGGTAAAAGACTTAATCAAAAGATTTCTTTATGGATATTAAATAATTTTTGGAAAAGAAAATATCTTCTTCAGTTAAAGGATGCCAATATTTATAAAAATGTAAATGCAAAAAACTGAATATAATATATGATATAGTTTTAATAAGGATGTGAAAGTTCCTCTTTAACTTTGGAAACTAAGAAGAATCATTGATTATTACAACGGTCATGACAGTAAAGGTATTATCTGTAACAGTTAAAACAGCATCAGGACTTATGAAATACCCTGTGCAGATTTTGTATAATTTAGAAATTATGTCAAGTGAGTAATTAAAAAAAAAACTGTTTATTGAAAATATTGATTTTGTAATAGTTAATAATATTATTTGTGATAATTGTATTATTTGTATGTAATTGTAGTATTTATTGTTTGTGTTTATGATATTATAGTATTGTATTTGATAGATAATTATGTCAAAAATATATTTTATTTAAAACTCATTATAGTTCATAATGCAAATTTTTATTGGTGAATTTAATAAAAATCAATGAATTTAGAAATTATGTTCATTTTTTATAAGATATTATATTGAAAAATATTGTCACGATGAACTACTTCATTGGGACAGGAGGATGTGGCAACTTGAGCCACGGGTATTTGATAATCTCTGAAAGAGGAAAACCATTAAGTCTATTTTCCCTACCTGATGGGGGAATGCATCAGATTGGAATTGGCTGAGAGAAGACTTCATTTGGAATTGGTATAAACGGATTTCAATTATGGTATAAATAGATTTATGTGTATGTTGTCAGGTGTTGTGTTAATTGTGTAAAAATAAAATAATTGAAAGGCAAATTGGAGTGAAAGGACAATACATGAACATGCACCTCAGCAGTGATAGTTCAACACAAAGGAGGATCTAATTTGTTTCACATACTGTTTTAGTTAATCTCACAGGTACTTCAAACAATCTCAATGGTACTCATAATCACTTCTGGCATGACATTTTTGCCAATCTATTATCATCTTAGAAGAAATCATTACCTTTCGAATAATATAAATTTAAAAGAAATTTAATTTTAAATTATTGATAAAACATTTATGTTTATTTTTATACACACTTTTTTACTGTTTTGTTAATTGATATTTTTGTACCAAAACCATAGATTTTCACACAACAATACAATGTTTATCAATTTTTATCAATAAAGACATTTTATTGATTTATTGTTATTAACATATTATTTCAAACTTTTCTCTAAAATGCTTAAATTGGCCTTTCTGGCAAAAGCATAACAAGAAATAATAATATGATAAAATATTCATTATTTTTTTCTATTCAATTGACTTAAATCTAGTTTCAGTCATGAATTAAATATTTATTAATTTTTGATTTCAATTTCATTAAAATTCTTATTATCTCATAATTCTTTGCTAACATACCAAAAATAACTGATTATTGGTGTATATTTTTTTTTTGTCTATTGTATTGTTGTGCCAAAGGTGGCACAGTGCTTAAAAATTACCTTAGCACTTTTCATCATGGTTGGTGATATATATTTTTATATACTAGTATGGCATACAAAAATGTGGTATGCAGTAATTTAGCTATTCAAAAATAAGTAAAAATTAATTTAATTTTTAAAAAAATACTAGAACAATGAGTTAATAATGCTGATAAAGGAACTCCAAGGGAAAAGTTAATTATTTCTTACCTGATTTTCGAGATTATCTTGAATCAAATTTTGCATGAATCTTACTTTCCTATTAAATTTTTCTAAAGCTTCAATATCCTGTAAATAAGATATATTTAAATTCTGATAGTTGTGGAATGTTAAAAAAAAGTAATTTATTAAAATTTAATGTTAACAAGTTAAATTTCATTTGTTTATTAAAGGAACATAGTGATTAAAAGCATACTTTTAGCCCAATGGATTCTAACAGCAACTTTCTTCTTAAAATTTGAAGATCTTGCAGCTCTTTTAGATAGTTGCTCTTAATATCTAATTGATCTTCCCTAGAAAAGAAATAAGCAATCAGAAAAAATTTAAAAAAAAAATGTTTTGAATTCATTTTTAGATCATTATATACCTTTGTTTTAAATAATCAATCTCTTGGTCTATTATAGTCTTTCTTATAAGAGTCTGAAAAAAAAAAAACATTTTAGAACTACAGTGAATTTACAATACTAGATATTTAATAGGATTTACAAAAATTTATTTTGTAAACTTAGTATCTATATAATTTTTGAAGGAATTACTATACCTTTAAATCTACTTTCATTTGTGACATCTGGAAAAAACTTGGATAAGTACCCTTAGGAATAGGTGCAAAAGTTCCAGTAACTACTTGAGGATCAAAATCACTGGGGGATATTTCTTGCAATTCATAAGCCTTCTTGAGTAATACTGATGCTGAAATTCCATGTTTTCTATAGCACTCCTAAGATGTATATAAATGCACAATTTATGAAAAAAATTTACAATAAATAAAAATTTATAAACCAAATTTTTACATTTTCTGTCTTTAAACAAGAAATACAAATTTTATATTTTTGTGATATTTTTACTAAAAATATTGAGGTAATTTAGAAATCTTAAATTTATATACAAAAGCTAATGACCAAAAAGTCTTGGAACTAGTTTATTGAAAATGGATCAAACTATTTAATTATAAAAGAATTTTGGCTACCTTTGGTATCACAGGACAAAGAGTATAATTTCATTTTCATGTACTTTTATAGGGCAGTTAATATACTTAATTTTAGGGTACTTTTAAGGTGGGTTTATTTTTAATATAAAACAATAAATCCTAGTAATCTGACTATAATAAATGCATTGTCAAAAGAGTACATCAATTCATCCTTTTTCAAGAGATACTATTTATGTGGTGTCAAGTTCTGAGCTTATGTGGCTTTAATTCAATCTTTACTGATGCATTAATTCAGAAGTCACAGCCAAATTATATAACATATCTCATTCATTAATTTCTTGATGTAAACTCTATATTGTGAATTTTTGATGGTCTATTTTTTTTTTTTTTTTTGCGATCTTGTCATTAAATTTATTAACTTGCCAAACCTGTTGTTATTTTTATTTATTAGTAGGAATAAAATAGATTTCATAAAAAAAAGAGTGAAAGAATTTGATACAAGAAAATCAATAAAAACTATATTATATCCAATAATTTTTACTTTTTTTAAAATTATAAACTGTTTAATTTTACATTACATATATCATAAGGAAAAAACAAAAGTAAATACTAAAATCAATTGAAAATGAACAATTTATTTAAATTGGTGCATATTATTTCATTCTTATACATTCAAATAATAATAATTTTTTTCTTCCCAACTGCACATTCACAGTCAAAGTGAAATAATAAGCAATTTCCTACAAAATGCAATAAAAATAATTAAATAATTGATTTAATAATTATTATATCAATTTAAGACATTTACTTTGTACATAAAGTTGTAATGAACAATGATTATTTCGGCCATACCATGCTGAATATACCGGTTCTCGTTAGATCACGAAGTCAAGCATCATTAGGCGCGGTCAGTACTTGGGTGGGTGACCACCTGGGAACACCGCATGCCGTTGCCATTCTAAATTTGGGACCTGAATGGCCGAGTGTCTAGCGCTCGGTGCCACAGGTTTCGGGTTCGAATCCCGGCGGTGCCATGGATGTTTGTAGTGGTTCGGAGTCCACTTTAAGCCGTAGGTCCCGGTCTCCTATGACTGTAAGAGCGTCACGGGCCAAATCAGACTTCTACCTACGGGTGCTCCATCACAACAGAAGCTGCTTCCTTCCCCTTCAACCATGAGTACGTATGGGCTCGTGGGCTTGGCCAGCCAAGTGGGATAAGAAACAACAACAACATGATTATAAATCTTACCTTAAATTGTTTCAAAGTCTGGCAACATAATAAAACATCTCTAATAGCTATATTGAAAGCAACAACTGCATATAATTGAAAAGATAAAGGATTGGAGAAAATATTGTCCCACAATTTAAGCCATTCCTTCTTGTTAAATACTTCAGAAAATGACGATTTTAAAAGTGACCATCCGTATATCTAAAAGGGAAAAATATATATCCAATAAATATTTTCATTAACAATCATATTATTTAATGTAAAACTTTTTAGAATGTAATATAATGTTTTTTTACCTCAGGAGAAATGTCATGCTTAATAAAATGTATAATTAATTCTCTGTCGTGGAAAGATAAAATGCTTTCAATAGCACACAATATATTGAATGGAGGAGATGGTGAAAAAATAAACCAGTTTTGACACCAATTACCTGAAATTTAAATGTTGGTAATTAAATTTATAATTGAATAACAATAGATAATGTATTTAAATTACAACTTTCCAATATATTACTAACTTTTTATTTTTATTTTCAAAAGTATTTATTTGAAAATAAGAAGGAAAAAAATTACTTATAATTGTGACCAGAAGTTCAAAGCATATTATAGTATTTGTATGCAAGATTTTAATAAATGGAAAAACTACACATTGAAAGTATTCTATCTCTTGTATTAGAGGATTCCAGGTAACAAGCATTGCCATCAGTCTGGAAAAAAAAAAATTTATATCTCAGTTAATATTTGTATAGTACTTAATAGATAATTTAAAAATTTATATAGATTTGGGAATCAGGAAACAATAATATAAAATTTTTACATTCATTTTTATAACACACTTTATATTTGATTTGTCGCTCTACGGTAATTTTGCACACATTAGGCTAATTAGACAGCCTACAGTTTAAAAAGTTCCGAACCACTAACGAACATCCATGCCACCACCCAGATTCGAACCTGAAACCTATGTTACTAAAGGCCAGAGTGCTAGCCAATTGGCCATCAGGCTGCATATCAAAAATGTTGTTAAATATTAAAAAAGAAAATAAATTATAGTATAAAATATTATTGATATTATTTAGGTTTTTTTATAACTAGAAGAGCAAAATTATTAACTCTTTTAAAACAAAATGTAGCTATTTATGACATTTGAGATGTTTTATTAATTGAAGTTAAAGGAAACATTATTAATATTTAATTATCATTTTCAGATTTGTTGAACTTAGTGATTTTCAAATTGTTTAGAATACATACTAATGATGATTTTAATGCCATATAAAATAGTTAGGATTTAATCATCAATATTTACATATAATTTAGTGCAAACAAAAATTACAACAATGAATATATGCTTATTTTTCTTAGTTAATTGAATCCTCTTTTTCTTTTTTCAATTAAAAACTAATTTTGTGATTTAGATAAATTGATATTTTACTCTCAGTGTTTATTTAAATAAATACAGTGATTAATGAAAGATAAAAATAGTAAAACATTGAAAACTGAATGCTGAAAAATCAAATACCTTAAAAATGTTTTCTGCACACCAGGATTCATAAAAGAATAGTCTTTAACAAAAGATTTAACTTTAAGTGATTCTTGATGAAGAACTTTAAATGCGTCAACATTATGAGGAAGATCCAACAATTGAGACCAAACAAAAAACCTTGAAAATAAAATAATTTTTCTTATCAGAATCTGAAAGAAATCTTTTGAAATTCAAAAAACATACTTAAAAGAATTAAAAGTAATCAAAAGAATTAAATAAATTAAGTATTAGTAAACTTAATAAAAAAATTTTAAATTATGAATTACAAACCATTTGACATTTTTAAAAATGTTCATTAATTTTGAATTGTTTCAATTCTTAAAACTTTTGGTTATTTACATAATTTTTAATAAATATAACAATGGTATATTTTTAAAATATGTGCTATAGTTTTTTACAATTAGAAAAATATTTTTATTTCACTATAATGAAGATAAGACATCATATAAAAAATAGTTAACTTTTTCTCTAGATTATAATTATAAATGAAATAATAAAAATAATATCTATATATATATATACCTATGTTTTTCTGGATATTCCTCAAAATTTTTAATAACAGTCTGAAGACGTACTTTGCCAATATTTACACTAATCTTCATAAAATAAAATATAAATATATATATATATATATTGCAAAGAATATAATTACTAAAACATTACAATGTATATTATGTAAAATACCTAAAAATTATATACTCAAACTTACTTGTTGCTTCTTTTTTGCTTTTTTCTCCAATAACACTTTTACTTCCTTGACTGATTTCACTTTTTTTATTTGTTTTTTTTTTTTTAGCTCTAACTAATAAACAAAAACAAAAAATTATATACATGCACTTATTTATTATTTAGTTGCATCATTATTATATTAAAAAGATAGTACCACATTAAAATTTCAATATTAGTAATTTAAACATACATTAAAAAACAAGATGGGAATTTGAGATCAATTTAATCACTAAATAAACTAAGTAATTAATTAAAGAAATCCTAATAAACTTACACTTTTATTATCTACAAATTCCTCTACATCATATAATTCCATATTTCCCTGAGAAGTGATTGCCAGTACTTGAAACATATTGGTGGGGTTGCAAAATGAAATAATTTTTCCATTTTGTCTGCTTAGTTTATACAGCAATTCCATTTGTGTTACATTGAATATATGAATTTCCCCATCTGAACTAAGAAGGGATAAAATCTGGGGAAAAAAGATACTTCTTACAATGCAACTTTAAAAAAAAGAAATAAAGAAAATTATTGAAATAGTTAAATAAACTATTCTTCTGATATTGTTAATTGAAGAAATATAAATTGTAAAATCTTTTTTTTTATTTACAATTTTTGAATTAAATTTTAGAAATAAGCATTTATCCTTTAATAGACTATATTTTAAAGTAATAATTATAAAAAATAAAAATGTATGATGAAAGAAATATATATTAAAAGTGAATGTATAATTTTACTAGCTTTCAAAATCAATTTTTTTTTCATAAAATAAAGTTAAATAATGAATAAAAAGAGGCAATTTTGATATAAATCATTTGATATCATCATAAAAATAATGTTATTTTAATCATTATATAAAAATAACATTATTTTTATATAATGACAACATTAGCTACGAATTTTTAAACCTTGAAAATACATAAATAACAATAAGATATTCCCTTATTGATTTTCTTAGTTTATTCTCATAATCTTATATTATCAAAAATATATTTCCTTAATTATTGAACTCAATAGATAAATATGTCAATCATAATCCCACACACATTTCTATCAATATCACACAGTAATTATCTATGTCAATATAATTGCTAAACCAGATGTTTAAATATTACAAAAAAAAAAAAAAATGTGTAAATAGAAAAATTTATACATCCAAAAATTCCTTATAAAAATAATAAAATAGAAAAAAAATTAAATTAAAATATCTCTGATTCAAAAATTTAAACTATTTGTAATTAAATCTGAATGAAAATTTCTTTTTATTATAAACTAATGAAAAGTTTAAGATTAAGAAAAATTATGTCTTGAAGAAATGCATTTGAATGACCAAGAAATATTACTCACATGATTATTATCTGAATTAGGCAAAAAGTAAACTTGTTTTACACAGGTCACACTTTCAGGAAGAGAAACAGTATGGAGTTTTTTGTGTTCAACAACACTCCATATTATAAGCCAGTTGGCTTTTCCAGCACATGCAAGCAGTTTTTCATCCCTTGAAAATAAGTTTTTATGTGATATTTTTTTACAAACAGTAAATAATCATATAAAGCAATCTAGAAAATGGGTTGATTAATTTATAATATACTACTGTTAGAAACAAAAAAAGCAGTTTTAATTTAAATAATTGTGTAACATTTTATATACAGACAAAATGTATACATATTTGAAAACATATTTGCATAATATTTTACTTTGTGAGTTCGAAATGTATTAATCACAAAAAAAACAAAATAACTTTATTAGTATATTTTTAAAATAATAACAAATACTGATCAATTAAAAAAAAAAAGGAAGCAATTATGATTCAGCTCATTTGCTTAAAAAGAAATTCCTTAATCCATTAAGTTAAAAAAAATTATAAGCACCTTGTACCAAATTTGCATTCTTTAATGATTTTTTTAATGATTCTTTGATGATAAATGTTGCCATTTATATAACTATTTTCAGAAATGATTATTTATCATAACACTATAAAATAAGGAGATTACTAAAAAAAAAGATTACTTGGAAGCATCAATGACTTTGATATTTAAATAAGTTTCTCCACTGGCACACAAAAACTGATCTGTACATTTGAAAGTGTTACAGTTCCACAAAAACACAGAATTATCATTGAAAGCAGATACAATAATATTCTTGTTTAAAAGAAAGAACACCTGTAAAAAATTTTAATTGTTAAAAATCGAATAGAAAGCATATTATATGCCAAAGCTATTGTAATAAAATAATTATTTTGGCACTAAAAGATACAAAAAATTATTTCTTAATTCTTAGTAATATTGTTATAATTACACTTAATGACTCTTTTCCTTGTCAAAATGTATATGTTTTTTAATTACCTTTAAAATGTCAACATTTTTCTTTAAAGTGAGAATTCGTACAATATTGAAAGAGTTTAAATCCCAAAGTATTGCTTGGTCTTTACAACATGAGAGAATTGTGCTGCAACTTTTATCAAAAGAGATATGAGTTACACAGGAAGTATGATGATAAAAATGATTTTTCACCTCTCTAGAATCTATAAAAAAGTAAAATAAAAAAATTATTGCTAATGTCCTTTTATCAAAAATATGTAAAATAACAGAGCACTGGTTTTTAAAATTAATGAATAAAAATAAAAATAAATATTAATTTTAAGAATATTTATGTTGATGATACATATAAACCAAAATATTTGGAAAATAGCAGAAATTTCATGAAACTTACTTAAATTTAAGGATACAATAGAGCAATCAGAGAGTGCTACTAAGATATTATGAGTTTTGTCATTGGTGAAAGTCAAAAAGGAGCTACAAAATTTCAATCGGCATACCAAAGAAAATCTAAAGTATGGTAAAAAAATTCAGAAAATTCTATTTAACAAATATTAAAAATAAAAAGGTAAGAAATAGGCAAAATATTTAAAAATATAATTAAATTTAAGATGCATTTTTGTTTAATTTAATTGCAAAGATTTATGTAAAGAAATATAATGTTATATTTCTTTACACAAATTAACATACTTCAATAAAATATTATGCAATTATAGTGAATTAATAATTGCATAAGAAATTGATTTTTATCTAAAAATTCACTATATAAAAAATCCAAATACTAAAATTACCAATGTAATAAAAGATAATGACTTCAAATTAGGAAGTCCTCAAAATTACAACTTTTATTTTAAAAAATTCAATTAATATTAAAAGAATTATTTTGATTTTTAATCGTACAGATATATCTACAATAGATTCATAGAAAAAAATGAGATGCATGATTATATAGTTTCTATTGTATTAAAAAAGTAAATGCACTTTCAAACCTTTCATTTTATATCCTCAAACAAATATGTATATATCTTTAAAAAGGAAAATCAATTACACTGGCATACCTATTTTTTTTGAAGATAAAATATGTACACATGCCCAAGACAATCACCAGCAATAATTTCAGTATCCAATTTGTTCCAGGCTGCATGAGCAAAACTTATGGGTTTGCTCCTATATGTATTACTTATTGAATAAATTGGTCTGAAAAAACATAAAAACCAAGGATTTATAAACACACACAAATACTTATTATATTGCACAGTCACAATGCCTGTTCATTACAAATAACATAAAATAATAAATCTAGAAATAAATTTTTGAAAAGTGATAATCTAGATAAGCAAGATTCTTTTAATATTTAAATGCATATATAGTCATATTAAAAAAAAAGTACATGCTAATAAATAGAATTTTCTTAATTTATGGCAACTTCTTAGTTCTACTTTTCTTTTACTTTTTATAATATGCATTTAATAAATATCTATCAAAATAATGAACTAGGACAAATTTTAATAAATACTATTCCATAAAATCTCGACTTTCACTTTTAATATAAAGAATAACTATCATCATATATTAGAAGAATTAAATAAATAAAAAAATTCTTTAATTTAGCTTTTTAAGAGAAATGTTAAAAATAATTAAATAATGTTTCAAAATGATACATTCATTTTCCTTAACTGAAAAAACATGCAAACTTAAGAATGAATTTAGAATTCAAATTACAGCTACATAAGCTGTAAAAACGAATTTTTTCATCTAAAATTAAAAAAAAAATAAAATAAAAAATTATAACTAGGATTAAAGATAAACTACCAAATAAAGAAAATTTATAAAAATTATGAATAAAAAATTAAGTAAGAAAGACAAGGACTTTAAAAAATGAATAAGAAATTCTCGTCAAAATAAAAATAAAAAAACAGTTTAAATATATTTACCCATCTAATGAAACAAATGTTTTATTCTGAAGAAGCAATCCTTTTTCTCTTCCACAAATGTCAAGTACAAATGCTTCCATAATAACTATTGATTTACTTTTAGAATTATATATTCTTTACTGAGATTTTTCTGAAATTACACTTAAATTTAGATGCCTTGTTACTCAAACATTAAGAAAAATATGCGAATTGAACCTGAATGTTATCATATTTAAGGTGAGATCAGAGTAATCTTTGAGATGCTTTTACATTTGATCGATTTTCTATTTTATGAAAACTAGGTATATAATAAATGATGATATAATTTTTGTAAATATTATGATTTATACGAGCAACTAAGTATTTATACATAAATCTCAAATTTTATATTAAAATACGGAATACAAAATATCTAACTTAAAAAATGTAAACAAACAAAAACGTATTTTCAAATTTCGAGCCGAAATATTATTGCCATTCACTGAAACTTAAATATGAAAAGAAAGTCTTAACTGGCTTCACCAATAAACGATGAATTTCATTAAATACAATTTTCATTAAATGCTTTGGGATGAATCTCAGTTTACCAAAGAAAATTGTCTTTTTCTTAGAAGGATTTAAAAGTTGTTATAAATGATCGAAAGAATAGCTTTCATTTCAGATAACGTAAGGATTAAACTATTTTATTGATCAATTATTTTTATCAACAGGAATGAAATATTTCCTCTAAAGTACCTTTTATTGAAAAGAAGTATTAATTCTTACACATAAATTAGTAATATGAAAAAAATTAAGTTAAACATTACGTTGCACTCAAATAATTCAATGTCAATATGCTTTTATGAAAACAACAGCACTATTACAATATTTGAATATTTTCTTCAAAAATAAAAATCTGTAGATCAGTGATATTTTCTGATACCGAGCAACAAATATCACTTATATAATATACTGTGGTGAATAATTATTTTATATCTAAAATAAACAATCGATTAAATGCTTATAAAATTGCACAAAACTACCAACAAAATTTTATAAATAGGCTTTAAATAAGTTTTGAATGTGGCAAAAATAAAATTCTTAATTTAAGCATAAGTGTTTATGGGCCTAAATGACAAAGTGTTTGGTGCTCGGTGCAACAGATTTCGGGTTCAGTACCGGTGGTGCCATAGATGTTTGTAGTGGTTCAGAATCCATTTTAAGCCATAGGTCCCAGTTTCGTATGACTATAGAGCATCATCGAGCCAAGTCAGATTTCTGCCTACGGGTACTATATCACAACACAAGCTGTCTCCTTTGCCTACAACCATGAGTCCATACGGGTTCGTGGGCTTGGTCTAAATGTCTACTAAGTGGGAAAAAGAAATAACAACACGAGAGTTTATTTTTCTAAATGAAGAATATATTGACAGTAAATAATAATAAAAAAGGAATTAATTTAAAATTAATCGATTATTTTTAATTCAAAACAAATACAATTTTATTTAAATTTTATAACAGCTTATTAAGTATTATGGTATAATTTTGCACAAATGTTTTGAGCAAATGCGTTTTTGTGACGTATATATATATATTCTGAACGCTTAACATAATATGAACATCAAAGTACTAAGGCCAATTGATTCTTAAGAAATGAAGATATTCAAAGATCTATCTCCTTGTTACCCTTTAAAAATACTGGAAAAAACTGTCACGGAATTTCTTCCATAACAGAAAATGACCAAAATAAACCATTCAAGAAATTGATCCGTATGAATAGCATCCTAATATTCAAATACAAAGGAAAATTCTGCTCTAACCTCTCTTTTTTTATTGATTTTTTATATTGCTCCCTTTTCTAATTTTTACTAATTCTTTTAATTCCTGGGCATTGCCAGTGTGCTTAATTTTGAAAGTTTGCCATCTTAGGAGATGTAGCCTCTGACAGTAACTTCGTGTCACTTGCAGCTGGCTGACTGCGGTTTTGTGCATTCCATATTTAAATTGTTGAATTAGAGATCACCATTTTTCAAATATGTATGTAAAAGTTTCCTCTGTTTTGATTTAGTGGAATGTGAAATATTGGCTTCTATTCTAAATTATTTGGCTACCGCGCGTAATTTGTGAGTAAAAGTAAAATTTAAAAGTTTCATTAGTAGGTTTTTTTAAAACAGAGATATACATAAAAGTAGTTATAAATTATCATACGTATGGAAAAAATAATTCTTAATTATTGCTGAATTTTAGATTTTCTAGTCCTATTTCAATATATCTGAGTAATGACCTTGTATTTTTAATTCAGAGAAATAATAATTAAAAAAACAAAACACAGCATTACATGGAAGTTCACAAGACCAATAGCAAATAGTATAGCAAAACAGAAATGACGTCCTTGCACGGATTACCAATTTATTGCAGCAAAATATCCTGTATTTTTTATGTACTATAATGTAAATCTACAGGCTACATATTGTCATACAATCCTTAAAATCTGAAATATAGTGTTTTAAGTGGATTCCGAACCACCAACATACATTCATGCCACCTCCAGGATTCGAACCTGAAGCACCAAACGTCAGAGCGCATCCAATTGGATACTAGGCCGCTGAAACTAAACCTGGTAAGGGATTTTAAGGGGAAGATATACACTCTAGTACAAGAAATTGGCTTGATGGCCGAGAAGGTTAGCGTTCTGGTACCGGGTATCACAGGTTTCGGGTTCGAATCCCAGCGGTGCCATGGATGCTTGTTAGGGTTGTGCTATATTTAGCAATGTTAATCGATTTACCGCTTGCGCTAGGTTAACGGGAAAAATGCGTATCTTTTTTATAAGATTATCGAATCCTTACATAAGCTGACCCTTCGTAGTTTAGCTTCAGGAAAAGTTCTAAAAATTCTCGGTTTATACACGAAAATGTACGATTATTCAAGTCAACATAAAAACTCGTATCCTATTTAATTTTTATATCTTTTTATATACCCATAGAATAATGGATATTATTTTGGGAAGAGTGGGTCAGTGATGTCTTGGACCACTTTCAATGTTTCTTATTGGATGTTGTTTTTTTATTTCTTTCAAGAAATAAAAAATAAAAAAAATGAAAATTTTTTTTTATTCTTGTTAATTTATTTAAATTTCTTTGAAGTGCTTTTTTTTATAAAATCGTTTGGAATTGTATAATTTTTTTAAATCTTTTATTTAATCTTTTTTTTTTTTTTTTTTTTTTTGAACGATAAGTGATGAACATACTACTGTCTCCGAAAAGTAAGACAATTTTCAATTTAAAATTCTAGAAGCTTATGGAATTTCAATTTTGTTTTCTTCTTTTAGGTTGCTGTCACTGTCCTTGACATCTGTGGGAAATTGGACGACAAAATATTCGTGAGTGTTTGAGTTACGCTTGGCTTTGTGAGACGCTCAAACTGATCCGGCGATTTTTGAAATGTCAGAATTAATTGAGCAAAGAACTTGCATTTAATTTTGTTTACGAAAACGTATAGAATGTTGCAGAAGGCATTCGGTGAGCATTCCTATATCGGAAAGAAATTTTTAGAAGTGGTATCAACAGTTCAAAGAAGGCAGAGAACGCTTTGAAGACGAAGAACCCTCTGGTCGACCCTCCACCTCAACCGACGAAGCTCATGTCCAAAAATTAAAGATTGTGTGCTTGCAAACCGTCGATTTCCAATTATAGACCTTGCTGATGTTGGAATTTCTAAAGGATCGGTCCATTCCATTTTGGGCCACAAACGCGTCAAATCTCGATTGTTACCGAAAACACTGAAAGCGCCAGCTCACATTGCATTTATTCTTCGTGATTTTTCGCCAAAAATGAAACCTATATCCTTCCACAACCACCGTATTCACACCGTGCGACTTCTGGCTATTCCTAAACTCAAAAGACCACTCCAGGGAGACCGTTTTGAGTAGCGCGATGAGATTCATCGGGAATTGGCGCGTTTTGAACGCCATTCCTGCCGATGACTTTTTAGCATGCATTGAGAATTGGAAAAAAAGTTTGCATAAGTGCATTGTATCCGGAGGGGAGTGCTTTGAAGGGGGTGAAATAAATTTAAAAAGAATAAATAAGGAGCTTTTGTAAAAAACTGGCCTTACTTTTGGGATTAATTTGGAAGAATAAATAAAGAGTTTTTTGAAAAAAAAAAAAAATAATTGGTCTTATATTTTTGGGCACACTGGTAATTTAATATTTGAATATAATTTATTGATACTTTTGTTTAAGATCGCTGCTATGCGATTTGTTCTTAGTTTAAATTCTAAATTTTATGGGTAACCTGTATATAGGCCTAGCCGATTATAATTTTTTATTATATAATTTATTATTATTTTAGCAGGTAAATATTTTACACACACAATTTTTTTTTTTTTTTTTAATTCTGTCCTTTTTCTGATTTTTAACTGTAATAATCGAAACGCTCGCTTTAGACCAGGGGTGGCCACCGCATGGCCGCCTTGGTCATTTTCCCGGCCCGTGAGATTTATCACACTTTTACAAAATATTTTTATTTTATAATGAAAACCAATGTACTTAGAAAGTACATTTATGCATCCCTATATTCAAAAATTAACTGTCGAAATGATGAGAAAAATTAATTTTGATTTTAAAATAATATTCTTGCGAATATAGGACAGATATTGCCTGTTTTTTATGTATGAGTTTACAGTTATGAGTTCGCAAAATAATTAAATTATAAACTGCCAACTCATGATACGCGCACATCTTGGAACATCTAATATAACAAGTTCTATGTTTCACTATAAGTGACCTTGATATTGAGATCAACTTGCAAAAACTAAGTGAATAAGTGGAGAAACACATATCGCACTAGTAAAATAAATATTTTTAAGGATTTCATTTTTTTTTCGTTTATATTTATATATTTTTTATATTTCATTTTTAGTATTATATAATTCATTACAAGGTGCGTTTAGTACCAACATTATTATATTATCAATGTTGAGAAGCAAGAAATATAAACACAAAAATAATAATTCATTATGTTTCAATGTTTCACTCAAAAAAAAAATGTCTATAGGGGATCTAAATCTAATATGGGATATATAATTTTATATACAGTCCGCGGAGTTAGGATGCATTTCCAAAGTGGCCCGTATGATCATTTGGGTTGGCCACCCCTGCTTTAGATAAAGAAAGATCCGACAGGAAACTTGTCATTTAAGGAACCTTCCTTTCAAAAGACGATTATAAGAATCAACACTGATCAACATGCTCTCTTTTATACAGGGATGTACGGACACCGACCGCAAACTTGTAAAAACAAGGGCAAGCGAAAGTGGCCTATTTAGACAACCTATTGCCGCCTTTTTTTGCTAACAGCAAAGCGCGCAGTCGCAGCGTTGCCATATGTCCCTTTTTCCAAAGTTATCATCCAGTTAAATTTGGGACGCGTGCGCACTTTCCTTCTGCATGTGTGTTATAAGAAATCGTTTGCTGCGATTCTGCAGGTAAGACATTTTGTTTCTTTTTAAATTAGTAGCAAATTGCAGATAGCGAAAGTAGAATTTCTTTTGTAATAATTTAGTTTTTATTTAGCATGAATTTTTGTATTACATTTTATATAATTTTAAATTTATTTTTTATTTTTCATAAAATTTATAATTCGCCGATTTTGTGGTATATCAAGACCTTTAACTGCAAATGATTTGCTTGGAATTTTATGGAACTTTTGAAATTTTAGAATCTTTGGAACTTTAATTAGGTATTTAAATCAAATGTTTATATTTCATTTTGAGTATTACATATTTCTTTGCAATTTCTGTTTTACATTTAGCATCATTATTAAAATAGTATCTATGTTTACATGTAAGAATAATAGTAAACACAATAATAATAACTCATTATGTTTCAATTTCTCACTCAAAAAATGTCTATCGTGGGTCTAAATCTAATAGGGGATATATAATTTTATATGACATATAATATATTTTTTATACTATATATGTAATAAAATCTCATAAATGCATTCAAAACATATTATAAACAATTCAGTACGTGGAATTTATTTTTTTAATATATAAAACTCTAGACTTTTTAAGACACAAAGTTTTAGAACATTCTATACATAATAAATGCAGATATTTTCTTTAAAACTATTTTAAAATTTGAATGTTTTGTATTAACGCAACATTAAATGAAAAAATAAAAAAATTCCAACATTATTTTTTTCTATAAATAAGAATTTTTATGCTGCTAATAAGAATAAAATTTTTAAAAAAGTACGACATTTTGAAATATAATAATCGAATATTAGTTTGAAATAATAATATTGAATGGAATTTTATTATTAGCAAGTGTAAACTTATGATATCGAATAATTTTTAAAGTTTGAAATATATAAATAAATAAATAAAAACTGCAAAATTGATGTATAAAGTTTGCAACTGTGATGTTAATTTGGAAATACTGAATATAAGGTAGTAAAAAAAACACTAGTATGAAATGATTTAATAAACTGAAAAAAGATTTAATCTCTATAAATTTCTAGTGCATTTTTTACCTATCTTTAGAAATAAATTTTTTTAAAATTATCCAGATTCATTATGGATAATATGGACTGTTTCATTTTGCATCTTAAAGTCAAATGAAATTAGGCCGGCTATTCGCATTCTTTGCTTTTATTCCTTTGCTTTAATTATTGATTGTTGAATTTGTTGAAAAGCATAAAAATCACTGAAAAGCAAAAAAATATCTCCGTCATTTAACATAAGGGTTTTAGTTTATTCAAAAGTAATTTTTTGCAAATTAAACGTTAAAATTTCGTATTGCGAATTTTTTTTTTTTTTTTATCTTTAAGCATTTATTTAATTTTTTTTTTTTTTTAAGGCAAAAATGTAAAAAGATTTTGGAATTTTTTTGACATTAGGTATGGTTAAATCAGTAATTAAATGAAGATAAATTTCGAATTTATTGCCCTAATCCGTGTGAATTCGATATTTTTAGCTGTGGTAATAGTTGTAAAGTTTGCCGTTCACTTTTTAATGATTGTACTACTTCGGTGATTTTGTTTGGTTCGTCTCTCTACGGTCATTTTTTCGAATATTTTTTTTTTTGTGTGTGCATATTTTGCATATTTGGGCATCTTTGGGGCTAATTAGATCGGTACCAATAGTTTAAAGCTGATTTCGAACTACTAACAAACATCCACGCCACAGCTAGGATTCGAATCTGAAGCATCAATGGCCAGGACGCTGACCAATTGGCCATCAGGCTGCTACTACTATTTCTCTTCAAGTTAAATTTTAACGAATTAAAAATTAAGTAGTTTTTTTAACATAAATATATTATGATGCTTTTCTTGTTAAATTTGACAATTTTAATGATCACAATTATTTAATAATTTCTAAAAATAAAAGTAAATTCTAGGTTTATGCCCGATTGTATTTGAAATTGATATAAATTAATACATTTCATCGTAGTTTTTATTTCATGACGACATTGATGTTAAAATTCTGTAGCTAGAAATTACTGAATTGCCATAGTATAAAAACATATCTTGCAGTAAATGACAAAATAATAATTGGTTTAAACAAGTAATATCTCTATAGTTAACCCCTTAACGGATTATCCGAGTATGTTCATTGTATCATTTTTAGAACACCAAGAGTTTACTCGTGTGATTATTGCATTTTAATACTGGTGTGTTCATTATGTGTAGCTAGTATTTTAGGTTGGTTTGGTTTGTCGCTCTACAATAATTTTCTGCACACTTTGGGCAAATTTGAACGGGACCTACAGTTTAACGTGGATTCTGAACCACTAACAAATATCTATGCCACCGCCAGGATTCGAATCTTAAGCATCAATGACCAGAACGCTAGCCATCAGGCCACTACTACTACTTCGGTGAAGATTATATGATATCTAATTTTGCATAGTAGTTGGGGATTCGCCTTCACATCTTTTGGATTAAGGGCTTCCCAATTACCGATTTATCGTGCTTATACCCGACATAAAAATGAGAATTTTCTATTTATCGCTTGCTAAATCTTGTTCCTGGCTTGCTCACTTTTGTCCCGCTTGCTTGCTTTGCCACTTGATTAAAATTCTCCAGACTAGAAGTCGAACGCGTTAACCACCAGATACTGCTCTAGGCTCTCCAAGTTTATAAAATGGAATCACTAATCTCCTCAATTTCTGAAATTTTAGAAAACATATTTTTCTAATGCAGTTGGCAAATACTTAGACCGTGATCTTTTATGCCATAAGGGCTACGCTGACGTTACTCACTTAGCACTATCCAGGGGCGCGTGTAGCTTGAAGATAAGTTATGGACGAGGAGTAACAATGCCCAGAAACGCTCTACGATCCTATGAGGTTGGGACCTACGATTTAAAGTGGATTCTGAACCACCAATAAACATCCATGCCACCGCTGGGACTGGAACCCGAAACCTATGGTACCGAGCGCCAGAGCACTAGCCACTTGGCCCTCAGGCCCCATTTTAGAAAAAAAACATAAATATCAGATTGCAACTAAAGTTCTATCAGTTTTTTTGTAAAGGAATAATTATGTGGCATAATCACCCCGATCTAACTTCTATCTATGATAAATCATTAAACTATCTATCCTGAAAATAATAATTGAAAAGAATGGTGACTAAGTTGATAATTAAATACATGTATTCTGGACTAAATTTTTAGTTTTATTTTAATCGAAAAAAAGGGCAGAATATTTGTTACCATATGATATTATTCTGGTAGGGGGCTATATGTTCCAAGGTATTGGGGGTGAGTGAAAAAAAAAATATCCGACATTAATAGAATTTTCCTACAAATGGGAAATTAATGATATTTCAAAACTTCATTCGGATATTAAGGATCTGATAAATCAAGTCAGTGCTTCATTATTTTTAAAATATGTATTAGATCTGCATTATCCATTAAGTTGTTCTATAATACTTTTTTAAACACATAAAACTGTATAGATTAATATCAAATAAAAAGTTTTTTTTGGGACAACAACACTTTTATTAAGCGTTAAGTGATGAAAAAATATTGTTTTTGAGATATAATATTATCTAGATATATATTATTGTCTTAATATTTCAGCTTTTCAATTTAAAATTTGTAATTACACTTTTTAGTTAATTACATATAATATTTTTCTGTAATATTGAAAAAATCATGTGTAAGACGCATTATTCTCGTCGTTCAAAAATTTCAATTTTAAATTTTGTTTCCTTTTAAGAGTTTCTTTAATGCCATGTCTTTTTTTTTTTTTTTAGTTTATTCTAAAAGCATTATTTTGAGAATTTTTTTTTTCGAATTTAAATTGCTTTGTATATAACTTGCAACATTTGTTGGAAAAAAAAATTCTTAAGACACTGATGTTCGTCAATGAAAGAAAACAAAAGGTAGATTCAAAGTAAATTTAAATTATGGAAAACATATTTTATATTTTTCCAAACGTTTCTCTACTATATGTTGGTGTTCTAATGCAGCTGGCAATACAGAGACGGTTAATCTTTATGCCATAAGCAAGGGCTGCACCGCTGTTACTCATCTAGCACTACACAGGGGCACGTGTAACTTGAAGATATGCTACCAGACGCGAGTAACACTCCTCCCACAACGCTCTACGATCACATTAGACCGGGACCTATGGTTCAAAGTGGATTCGAACCACTGCAGATATTTATGGCACCACCGGGACTCGAACCCGAAACCCTTGGTATCGAGAGCTAACCACTCGGCCATCAGTAGCCACTCGTCCATCAGTTATTATAGTAGGGTCCCCTATAATAATAATAATAATAATAATAATCCTAATAATAATAATAATAATTTTGTGGCTTCTTTTCATTCACATTTTCTTTATCTTCTATTATACATGTTTACCAAATATATTAAAAGTTGACGTCCGTCGTCTATGTCAAGAAAAACGTTTTTTTTTTTTTTTTTTTTTTAAATTAAAATAAAAGAAAGAGTATTCCATAAAATTTTGTCATTTCTCAATATTTACCATTGCACTTTTTTTCTCTGAAAACGGTTACACAAAACGATTACACCCTTCTTGGGGAATCCCCAAATGAAGGCAAGTTGATGATTTGTAACCAATTGGCCATGACTTGACTTCGTGTTATGTCATGTAATGGACAGTAAGAAGTATTTCTCGAACTTATCGCTTAACTATAGCTTCTTATACAACAGGGTTTGAGTTGTTATTTCTGAAAATAGTG
This sequence comes from Caerostris extrusa, assembly GCA_021605095.1. Taxonomy (NCBI): domain Eukaryota; kingdom Metazoa; phylum Arthropoda; class Arachnida; order Araneae; family Araneidae; genus Caerostris; species Caerostris extrusa. The sequence continues at coordinate 67,254 of BPLR01016426.1, forward strand.
ACTTTACAACTAAAAAATTCGAACCTGTATTCTGCTGGACCGTTAACTGCTCATGTTAACAATTGGAAACTCATAGGACATTTCAAGAAATAAATGCATTTAATTAAATCAGTAATTTTCACGAAACACGATTGTGACAGTTGTAGTGACATTTTGTCACTAATTTACCATCCCCTCAACTCAGACATTTTGTCACAGTGATTATAATTTCACAATATATATATATATATATCTATATATAATTTTCTTTATTTAAATGAGAAACTTATAAAATTAGAAAGAGCTCTTGTTGAATAAACAATTTGGTAAACAGAAAAACAATCAGCACCAAAACAAAGCTGAATGCTAATTAATGACAAGGCAAACGTGCTCCGAGCAGGTGCAGGCTAATGATCGGACTTTTTGGGGTCAGATTACTTTTTTAATTTCGTTATTTATGCCTTACAGTAGTAGGTTTCTCTTCGAAATGTGGACTGGAATATTAAACAGTTCACAATGTCAAACGATTCTCAGCATTCATTGCAGCAGACGATTGATTTCGTAATTGAATCTGGCAAATAAAATAATAAAGCATTTGCTATTAAAGTTTTTTATTTCATTTATATGCATGGTTATTTTAATGTTTCTGCTTTTAAAATTTTATTAAAAAACTATAATTGATTCAAGATAATTGTAATTGTCTTTATGTGTAAAAAAGGTCTGTTCCATTATTCGTATAATATTAATAAATTATTTATTATTCTTTTTTTCTCTTAAGTCGCAGTTATATGAAGACATTTATAGAAATATTAAATGTTCGAAAATTTTTTTTTTTTTCTGTTGAAATAAACTTTCGAACTTTTTATTTTTAAAGTTACTTAATTCTCTTTGGAACAAGTAATAATAATAAAAAAAAATTAAAAGTCAATTTCTACTTTTTTTCACTCTATTGCAGAAAGTCCATTATAAATAATTTTCATTCCTTTTTTTTAAGTTTAGCTGGGCCATCTATGGTAGATATACGCAACTTAAATCTAAAAAAAAAAAAAACTAAAATTAATGAATTAAATTTAATTACTGAATTAATAGTTGAAAAAACTGTATAAACATCCAATGTCATCCACTACAAGTTAAAAAAAATGTAACTGAATTTGAATGGTTGAATAAAAAGTATTTTATAAACGATGAAAATTTGAACAAGATATATTTAGGGAGAGTGTGAGCTAATAGAAGGAATTGTAAAAAGAAGATTGCTTTTGATGTCTTTTGCAATTTATGTTTAAGATCTTGTAAAAAGAAAAGAAAAAAATCTGATGAATTGTATTAATTTCTGAGGGATATATTTCCAGAATTGTAGGCAGTGTAGATTAAGGTTTTAATTTTTTTTATAATCGTAAAAAATTACATAATTTAATAAATTTTAATATTATTTATTTTTTAAATATTAAAATTTATTCGATTTATTAAATCTGTCATTGTCAAATGTACTATATCAGGGGGTGGCCAACCCGCGGTTAGCCTTGAATGTTTTTCCGGCCCGTGAGATGTATCACACTTTTACAAAATATATTTATTTTATAATGGCCAAAAGTAGTGAAAACAATTGTATTAAATACATTATGTATTCATCCATATATTCAAACATTAACTGCCGAAATTATAAGAAAAAATCAACTTTGATTTTAAAATAATATTCTTGTGTATATATGGCAGATTTTGCTTCTTTTATTTATGAGTTCGCAGTTTAACAACATTATTTTATACCTGCAACACCAATTATGATGTGCAAATCCCAAATTGAGATCGATTTGCAAAAACATAAGTGAAAGAGTGGAAAGACAAACAATCGCACTAGCAAAATAAATATTGTTTAATGATTTCATTTTTTTTTTTTTTTTATTTCGTTTTGAGTGTTATATGTTTCTTTACAATGTGCATTTAGCATCATTATTATGATAGTATCTATGTTTACATGTTAGAATAATAGTAAACACAATAAAAACAACTCATTATGTTTCAATTTTTCACTCCAAAACATGTCTATAGTGGTTCTAAATCTAATATGGGGATATATAATCCCGCAGAGTTATGATGCATTACCAAAGTGGCCTCATTTGGGTTGGCCATCCCTATACTATGTCCTCATATTGCATACTCTACCATATATTATGAAAAAAAAAAAAAAAAAAAAAGTACTATGTGAATGGTGAGAAAATATTTATCTAAATCAGAAGTTCTTAGTCAGGGATGCTCGATTGGGGAGGGGTGAAAATAATATTAGTAATATCGAAAAACATCAAAAAACCTAAAATGAATTACGGCGTCCTTCAAACAATTGTTTCCCCCAAAAAAGAAATAAGCAAAAATTACTGGATTTCAAATCCGTTCCACGAATAATCTTCCAATAAGCTGAGAAAAAAAGAAGGAAAAGAAGGTCTAGAAAAGGAATGCTGAATGAACTTTCGACCGATTCTTAGAAAAAAAGAAGAAGAAATCTCATAAATTTCTAGGAAATAACGAAAAAAGAATATCTAGAAACTGAGTTGTAAAGCAATAAAAATAATTATTGCCATTTACGAACACAGAACTTGTAGAATTAATGTTCCTGTTTTATGCGCGTATTAATAATAAATATATATATATATATAAAATGCTAGATGCTTCTTCTAATGTTGAGATTATACTATTGTATTCAGACGAATCCGAGTTTGGAAAACTCAGCCCATGGAATGAGCTCAAGGATAGTATCGAAACTAGGTAGAGACACGTTTGAAATCTTGAATATCAAGTTAAATAATTGTTGTGAACTTGTATTATAATTTTATGAGGATAAAAATTTTTATTAAAAATCCGGGAAAGAAAAAAAATTGGGACACACTGGTCTAAATCTTTACGTTCATTTGGCCGCACTCTTCAATTTATTTGCTTAAGAATACATTGATTTGTGGAAATACATTCTTTGATCCATTCATTCGTCTTCTAAGTGTTTACAAAAGATGTCTCTAAAGAACAAATTGTTCTTCAGTGGGTGTCTGGCCATTGTGGTCTTTGGGGCAATGACAAGCGGACTTCCTTGCAAAAAGAGGTGTCAGCTCACTACAACTCCTAATACAGACATTCCTTATTGAGGATTAAACTGTTTTTAAAACATCTATTTACATCCAATTTTTATGGAGGCACTGATGGCCGAGTGGCAAGCGCTCTGGCGCTCGGTACCACAGGTTTCGGGCTCGAGTTCTGGCCGTGCAATGGATGTTTGTAGTGGTTCGAATCCGCTTTAAACTATAGATCCCTGTCTAATAGGATCGTAGAGTGTTGCGGGGGGTAGTGTTACTTAGCGTCCGTAGCTTATCTTCAAGCTATACGTGCCCCTGGATAGTGCTAAGTGAGTAACGTCGGTGCAGCCCTTGCTTATGGCATAAGTATTTGCTAGCTGCATTAGGAAAAACAGAAACATCCAATTCTTTGCGGAATCTTCAGGCTCGTACAGCCCTAAAGAAGGTAAGCCCTTCTCTTATTCCCAATAAATCAAGGCGCAAAGCAGCGGCGGCCTTTCGTCTGTTTCCGGGACACGATTGTCTTGCCATTTGCACATAGCACATAAGCATTTCAACCGATCCTAATTGCCCACTTTGTGACCTTGGAAATAATGGACAGATACCATCTGATCCGATATGGGGCTCTTCGTGGATCTACAGAGGAGTCATGTTGAGAAGCAATTTCTCTCATTATGCAATGAATCTGGTCTTATTTTTTGTTCTTAGTTCTTGGTAGTTATATAGTTCTTAGTGCTATTGTTCTATGTAACTTTTTGGCTGCCATTGTAAATAATATTAAAAAAATATTCACTGTTCTTAAGCTATATAAACAGCAGCAAGAATTCGAGAACAGTCCGAAAAATCCATAAAGTATATCGTGAGCACAGTCGTGAGGGGTCAGCAATTTAAAAGGGTCAACTGATGAGGAGAATCTTAACAATATAGAAATTCCTGCTGAGGACATTCCAAAATTTATGTGAAAATAAGGCAAATATTTCATTTTTTAATGTATAGTTTAATTGCATAGAATGTCATGGATGTCTGTTGCACCTTTTTTAAGTCCAAAAGTTAATGCTAGTATCCACTGGAGAGAAATTGGTGGAAGAAGTAGGTACATGGAAAATTTTCCAAGACGATTCAAAGTATAGCCTGATAGGTAATTTTTACAAGGAATATGAAAAAAAAAAAAAAAAAAAAAAAAAAAAAAAAAAAAAAAATTAATACAAATTTAATGTGAACGGGGGTGAAAAATACCACATATTCTAGTTCCTGGATTTTTTTCTAAAGCATGCTTAGTCAAATTTCGTATTTCTAAGTATTTCGGCCTCAAGATTAAAAGGCGGCCTGGTACTCAAGTGGCTAGCGCTTGCCTTTGGTACCACCGGCTTCAGATTTGAATCCCGGCGGCGGCATGGATGTTTGTGAGTGGTTCGGAATGCACGTTAAACTGTAGGTACTGGTTTAATTAGCCTATACTGTGCACAAAATGACTGTAGCAGCTTCTGTTGTGATAGAACACCGAAAACAAATTTAATAATTATTAGTGACTACCATGGACTTTTGTCTTTCAGAACAAAGATTTTCGAATGAAGTTTTAATATTAGAAATAGATACTGAGTTCTTTTTCTATATTTAGCTGAAATCTATATTTGGCCTTCCAAAGCAGCCACCATCAAAAAATTCGGGTTTCGCAAAGATAGGGTGTTGAAAACAGTAATAATATACGATTCTTGCTATCTGCGATGAAACAATGATTGAAATTGAATAGCAAATATTATTAAGTTCAAAAACGCTGAGCCTACAGAGTTACAAACATCTACTTTTATTCCGAACGTAAAACAACTGTCTATGCTGATTAGTGTTGGGAAACGTGTGACCTTGATGGTCAAGAGTGGGTGCCAGAGAAAGTAATATTTGCTTAGTGTGGGTTTAAATAATTTCTCTCACATAATCCACCAGAAGGTTCAAAACTCTTTCCCGAAGATCATTTACCCTTATTGATATCAACATGGCGTGGGTAAACCGGGAGGATTTCGTTGGTAATGTCTCTTGCTTTGTTTTCATAAGGCAATGGCCATAAATCCTTTAAAATAAATGAGTTTTTACTATTGTGCCCAAAAAATAAGACCAATTATTTTTTTTTTCAAAAATTCTTTATTTATTATTCCAAATTTATTTCATCGCCTTCAAAGTAATCCCCTCCGGAGACAATGCACTTATGTCAACTTTTTTTCCAATCCTCAATGCATGCTAAAAACGTCATCGGCAGGGATGACCTTCAAAGCGTGCGCCGATTCACGTTGAATCTCTTTAATCGACTCGAAACGGTTTCTCCGGAGTTGTCTTATGAGTTTAGGGAATAGCCAGAAGTCGAACGGTGTGAATACGATGGTTGGGGAACGATATGGATTTCATTTTTGGCGAAAAAGTCACGAAGAATCAATGCAGTGTGAGCTGGCGCATTCAGTGTTTTCGGTACCAATCGAGATTTGACGCGTTTGAGGCCCAAAATGGAATGGACCGATCCTTTTGAAATTCCAACCTCATCAGCGAGGTCTCTAATTGTAAATCGACGGTTTTGCAAGCAACAAATTTTTAATTTTTTGACGTGAGCTTCGTCGGTTGAGGTGGATGTTCGACTAGAGCGCTCATCGTCTTCAACGCGTTCTCTGGCTTCTTTGTACTGTTTATACTACTTGTAATAATTTCTTTCCTATATAGTTGCTCACCGAATGCCTTCTGCTACTATACGTCAATTGAAGTTCTTTATTAATTAATTCAGACATTTCAAATATCGCCGGAATCAGTTTTAACGCCTCACAAAAAGCCAAGCGTCACTCAAACACTAATGAATATTTTGACGTCAAATTTCTCACTTATGTCAAGGACAGTGCCAGCAATCTAAAAAAAAAAAAAAATTAAAATTTTATAAGCCCGGGAATTTTAAATTGAAATGGGTTTTACTTTTGGACACAGTAAACCTTGATTGATAATTGCGCTTATTTTGATTAAATACCTATAATCATGACAAATGTACTTGAAATCAAAGCTATTCATATAATAATTGAGTAAGTGTTTCTTAAATAAAAATTTTTGTGTATCTATTTTATTAAATGAGATCTCTTGTAAATTTTTGGTTTTAAAACAACTTTAATTACAGTAATACCTATAAAATACAACATAAGCATAATTGTAAAATAATCACAATAATCTGTAAAAAAAAATTGAACATTATTATACAATTTTTATTTAGAAAAACGAACTTTTAAATTTTGATTACATATATATTTATATATAATTACATTAGCTTCATCATGAAAGTGATATAGTTGTTATAACAGAAGTGTAATATCTGAATTTATATGACTGATATTCCTTATGGGGCCTGAAGGACGAGTGACTAGCTCTGTGCCACAAATTTCGTGTTCGAGTCCAGGATGAGTGGAGGCTTGATGTGATTCGCAATCCACTTTAAACGGTAGATCCCAATCTAATATGACCGTAGAGTGTTAGGCGTAGGCTGACAACCCTACTCCTTAAAAAGAAAAACGTCTGTCTCGAAATCTACCAGTAGGCAGACAGCTTCGGCCCACCCTCGGGCTGTTGCACACCATTGGTGATGATATTTCTTATTTAGCACTGGCGCTCGGTGTCCAGAATTAGGGTTCGTGTTCCGGAGGTGCCATAGATGTTTGTAGCGTTCAGAATTCACTTTAAATCGTAGGTTCCGGTCTAATATGACTGTTGAGCGTAGGGTTGTCAGTCTACGCCCAACGCTCTACCCCATAAAAAGAAAAAAATCTATTTCGGAATCTGCCAGTAGGCGATGGCCATCGTCCAACATAGACTTTAATGCCAGGTAGTTAATTCCTTATTATTGGAATCTATGATTTCGTTCGTTTTCGATATTTAATATTGATTTTAAACATTTTTCTTATGATTTGAAAAATTCAAAGACAAATTCTTTTCAAAAATAATTTATATTCGTATAAAAGGTGTTTTAGTATGTGAAAAATTGAAACAATTTTTAAAATCAGATTTTAATTTTGTAATAATTAATATTTCTTTTTTTCAATTCCTTCTATTAGCTCACACTCTCCTATATATATATATTGTTCACATTTCAATCGTTCATAAAATACTTTTTATTCCTCCACTCAAGTTCAAATACATTTTTTTGAACTTGCAGTGGATGTTTATACAGTTTTTTCAAATATTAATTCATTCATTAAATTTAATTAATTAATTTTAGTTTTTTATTAGATGTAAGTTGCATGTATCTACCAATAGATGGTGCCGGATAAACTTTAAAAAATGAATGACTTACTTATAAATGACTTTCTGCAATATAGTGAAAAAAAGTAGGAATTGACTTAAAATGTTTTTTTTTTGTATTACTTGTTTCTCTCAAATTGCTTGGATATACTAAATTCTAATTTTAATATTAGCTTAAATATATTTGTATTAACAGATTGAATTCAATTTTGTCAAAAAAATTGCTTACATTGGCTAGGGAAAAAAATTGAAATTATTTTAATATGTCATTTATTATACCAATTTATTATACAAAGTAGTAACTTCTTCATAGCAATTTCATATAATATTTCTATATATTAATATACATTTCTATAATTTCGGTTCAACATGAGTTAAAAATATGGCCTGAAATTGTGAAATTTCTATCTGGAAATTCTGATGATTTTAGTTATATGCATAACAATGGGACAATTACATTTTACAAACATCACATTAAATAAATTTAACCTTACAAAAATATTATGAAATCATATATACAATAGGCAGATATATTAATCTTAAACTGCAACAGAACTGTTCTGAAAATAAAATGGCCGATTGCTGTTCGATGTGTTTTATTGAATATTTTTCTTTTTTAATTATTCTAAACGATAACTTTGTAATTTCCATCTGTATTTTTTATTAAAAAAAATTTAAAAAAAAAAAATTATTGCGTTGTTTATTAAAATCAGGAAACACTAGGCCACGGGTGGCCCACCTTGAACAGTTTTCCAGCCCATGAGATTTATCACACTTTTACAAAATATATTTATTTCAGAATCGCCAAAGTAGTGAAAAACCAATGCATTTAAAAAATACATTATGTGCGCATCCATCTATTAAAAATGAACTGTCGAAATGATGAGAAAAAAAATACCTTGATTTTAAAATTATATTCTTGCGACAGATATTGCTTGTTTTATTGATGAGTTTAAAGTTATGAATTCGCAGAATAATTAAATGATATTCTGCGAACTCATGAGACGCAAGATACGCAAAAGCTAGGTGAAAGATTGGAGAAACAAATATCTCACTAATAAAATAAATATATTTTAATGATTTAATTTTTTTATTTCAGTTATATTTATATATTTTTTATATTTCATTTTTAGGGTTATATATTTATTTACAATGTGCGTTTAGCATCATTATTATTATATTATCTATGTATACATGTAAGAATAATAGTAAACACAATAATAACTCAATATGTTTCACTCCAAAAATTGTCTATAGTGGGTCCAAATCTAATATGGAGCTATATAATTATATAGGCTTCCGCAGAGTGAGTGATGATGCATTTCCAAAGTAGCCCGCAAGATAATTTGGGTTGGCAATCCCTGCACTAGGCTATACCTGCCAGTTTGCAATATGAAATAAATATATATATTTTACATTTTAAGTATTTATTTTTCTTATTTTGATAACAAGCTTTGTTCTTTTATGCAATCGAGTCCCGGCGAATGGTTGTTTTTCTTTGTTAAAGTATACATACCATGCGTATATAATGTTTGGTTTGTCGCTCTAAGTCATCTTGTACACACTAGAGTTAAGTGAGACCAGGAGCTACAGTTTAAAGTGGATTCCGAACCATTGACAAACATCCATGCCATTTTGCCAGGATTCGAATCTTCTGAGTTCTTTGGTACCAAAGGCCAGAGTGCTTGCCTAAATTGGCCATCAAGCCACATATATAAATTTATATTGTGCTCTATTTAAATTTAGGTTCAGCATAAAAATATGCATTTATATCCAGATTCTCTTAAATAATTTATTCAAAAATCTCCTCAAAACCTTTAAGTAATACTTAAATTATACTACAAAATAAATGTTATATTTTAAATTTTCTTTTTTAATATCAGTTGAATTAAAAGATTAATGTCACATTTAAATAAATTTAAATAACACGATTTAAATGTTCTTACTTGGGAAGTGACTGAATTTATCATATTAAAAATAAATAAAGCTTCATTATCGCAATATTAACAGTTAACAATACAAAATTTCAAAGATCAAAATGGATTACGATTCGAAAATTAAGAACGGCTTAAAATATTAATGAAAGCGAAAATGATTTCATTAAGCGATAAGCTTGACTCGATGGTGCACCAGCAACAACAAAAGATGGCAACCTTTGTTCTTAGTGATGAATGAAACTGAATCGTTCTTAATCTGACGGCTCAGATTCGAATCGTACGTCAGAATCGACAGACGCTAGGCCGTTCGCGATTCACGCTTCGTTAATAGAGCGGCTCATTTTGGGTGACAATGTACATTGGCATTGATATTAAAAACTTTTTTGAATAAACAGTTTTAAAAGTCATTACTCTTTTGCGATATGTGCCTTTTTGTTTTTCAAGTTCAGGAGGTAAGGAATATTTATGAATCTATTCATTATTTTTTAATCTCGAATTTTATGTTGTTATTCTTTTTTTGTTATTTATTAAATTGATTTTATTTTCAACAAATGTGAATTTTTTTATTTATTTCATTAAACATACCATAATATAATTGTATATTGTAATCTATTTAAATTTAGATTCAGAATAAGAAAATGCATTTATATCCAGATTCCATTATTCCATTTATATCCAGTAATTTATTCAAAAACTTTCTTCTAACCTTTAAAACATTTTATTTTGTTTACAAGTGATATAGATTTATTTTATGTATTTTTTTTTTAAATTTTAAATAGTGTTTTTAGAAGGGCAACTTTTAAATAACCAAAAGTAGTTTTATTTATAGACCTTAAACATGCACAACAATTCAATCATTTTTTATTTTATTTTATTCAATCTACTTTATTATTTATTTTTATAATTATTTCCTCTTGGCTTTAATTAATGAGAAGCTAATTTAATAGTTTTATGATAAATAAGTTATTTAAAAAAAATTATATTCAAATCAACAATATCTTACTTATTTGAAGATATGATGATGGCCGAGTGGCTAGCGCTCGGTACCACAGGTTTCGGGTGCGAGTCCTAACGGTGTCATGGATGTTTGTAGGGGTTCGGAATCCACTTTAAACCGTAGATCCCTGTCTAATATGTTTGTAGAGAGTTGGGCGTACGGCTGACATCCTTACCCTATAAAAAGAAACTATCTGGTATCTCGAAATCTGCCAATCTGCCCACCATGGCCAGTAGTGCCAGGGAATTGGGCATTCGGTATGATAGTTCGAGTTCGAGTCCCTGCGTTACCATGGATATTTATAGTGATTCGCAATCCACTTTAAGCCGTAGGTCCCAGTCTCATATGGTCTCATACAGTCCCGGTCTCTCGTAGGTCCCGTCACAGAGACCAATCAGACTTCTCACCCATATTATTCCCAAACTGTGAAGGGGCAACTCAGTTGCGTTGGTGCAGTTGCAGTTGGTGTAGTGTAAAAGTGTTGGTGTAGTGCAGTTGGTGTAGTGTAAAAGTAGTATTTAAAATATAAGTGCAATGTAGATGTTCGAATATATGGGTGATTACGAAAATACTATAGATTAATACATTACTTGCACTAAATACAGATTTACAGATAAATTCTATAGTTATTGAAATATTATAAGAGCCTTTAAACAAACAAAAATCCCCAAGCCTAAATGTTTCTTTTATAATTCAACACATTATCGTAAAAGCTGTTACACTATACCTTTTATCTTAACGTGATCTGAGGAATTGAAGAGAAATTATTCTGAATTTAAAAATATATATATTTATCTATCTCTGGCGCTTACACTATTCTCGTTAATTATTTAAGTATATTATTTACCTATTATATATAAATATATTGAATTTAAATATTATGACTATTATGTTAAAAGTATGTAGGACTTGAAGACTTATGTCAGGGTTCATGTCAATTTGAGTAGCCATCCTATCCTTATAACTAATCAAAGTCTCATGGATTTAGACCAGGGGTGGCCGACCCGCGACCGGCCTTGATCATTATTGCGGCCCGTGCGATTTATCACACTTTTACAAAATATATTTATTTTATAACGGCCAAAGTAGTGAAAATCAATGTATTAAAAATACATTATGTGTGCATTCATATATTCAAAAACTGACTGTCGAAATTATGATAAAAAATTAACTTTGATTTTAAAATAATATTCTTGCGAATACATGACAGATATTGCCCGTTTTTTTTATGAATTTACAGTTTTGAGTTCGTAGAATAATTAAATTATATTCTGCAAACTCATGATGCGCGTGCAACGATTTGCAGAAGCTAAGTGAAAGAGTGGAGAAATAAATATCGCATTAGTAAAATAAATATTTTTTAATGATTTCATTTTTTATTTCGTTTATATTCAAATATATTTCATTGTTAGTGTTATTTCTTTACAATCTGCGTTTAGTGTCATTGTTATTATATTACCTATGTTTACATTTAAGAATAACAGTAAACAAAATAATAATAACTCGTTGCGTTTTAATTTTTCACTCCAAAAAAATGTCTATAGTGGGTCGAAATCTAATAAGAGGATCTATAATTTTATATGCCGCCCGCGGAGTTAGGATGCATTTCCAAAGTGGCCCACAAGATCATTTGGGTTGGCCATTTCTGATTTAGACATTAATCAAAAATAATTTAAAGGGAAGTTAAATATTGTTCGCTTTTTACTTAGTAATCATATCATACAAAAATTATTTTCTTTATAAATTCTCTGTAATGTCTAATTTTTACGCAAAAATTTATCAGCCTATTTCTTTACGTTCTTTTTAAAAACAGTAACTGAATTCATACTCTTGGTCAATTAGGCAAAGTGCGATTGTTTGTACGTTAAAATGAAAAATGTCGAATACATTATGGTGCGCATTGCTGTCACTGCTTTAAGAAATGAAGAGACATAGAGACTGTGACAGCGTGTTTATTGTTATTGCATCGGCAGCAGTTTTTTTAGCTTTCTTTCTTTCTAATGCAGATGCAAATACTTATACCATGATCTTTTATTCCATAAGGGTAATTCTATTCCATGTAACTTGAAGATAAGCTACAGACGCGGTGTAACAATGCTCCCGCAACGCTCTACGATCCGATTAGACCGGGACCTACGGTTTAAAGTAGATTCCGAACCACACAAACATCCATGGCACCATCGGAATTTGAACCCGAAACCTGTGGTACCGAACGCCATAGCGCTAGCTACTCGGCCATCAGGTTCCTTTTTGAGCTTACTTCCATACGACAAAAATGTTTCTAATACTTTTTATAAGTTTTAAAATGCGTATTATTTTCTGATATAAATCTCTCAAAATTAAATAATAGTCTTATACTTGTCCCAGTGGAAACCTGGACAAGAAAAAAAAATGTTCGAACTCATATGCAGTGTGCCTTGTTGTCTCTGCTTTCTTGAGTAAGAAGACTTAATGAGGATTGTAACATGATGTTTAAGTTCTTATGTTTACTCTTATATGATAGGCAAACGTGGATTAGTTGACCTTGAAAGTTTTCCTGGATGGCGATACATTCCTATTTCTCTGTCTACCATGAACTGTTCGTATTACGCTATGTGGGAAATAGATTTCTGTTGTAAAAAAATGTTAAAATTAATCTAAGTAGTACTTGAATAAAAAGTAACTTGAGTAAAGATACTCAAGTAAAGAGACTAAGAGTTAATTTGAGTAAAGATACTCAAGTAAAGAGACTAAAAGTTAACTTGAGTAAAGATACTCAAATAAAGAGACTAATAGTTAAAGAGACTCAATGATGATTGTAACATGATAGGTAGGCTCTTATGTTTATTCTTAAATGATAAGTAAAAGTGGGTCCAGATGACCTTGAAAGTTTTCTCGGAAGGACATACTTTCCTATTTCTCTGTTAACCATGAACTGTTCATATTACGCCACTTGGAATATAAATTCTTGTCGTAAAAATATGTTAAAATAAATCTAAATAAAGAAAAAGGATTATACAAATTATGCGTAACTTTTTTTTTTTCTTTTCTTTTAAAAATGTGAACACTCCATTTAATTTGACACCTTGGTTTAATAAATCTTTTACAATTTTTTTCCCCTAAGCGAAAATGTTGCATCTTTCATTGTAAGTGGGTGAACAATTTCTGTCTTCTTTTCCCCATTTATCCGACCTCTTTTACTAATTGGGCGTACCAGTCAGACATCGGCATACCATAGAAAATGAAGAAAAAGTAAAAGAGAAAATCAACCTTTGACTCTAATAAAAGAAAAGAAACATTTTTTTGTGGGAAAAAAATTGCAAATGCAATGCTTCTACTCATCAATGAGTAATTTACTGCAAGAGAACGATTCAGACGAACGAGCATCAAACTCTTTTTATTTCTATTTACCTTTAAAAGTTGCTGGAGCGAGAGAAAAACATTGTTTGCATTTCATTCGTCGTTTGTTAACAGGGAAAATCGACACTTTTAGACAGCCATCTGTTGATTCAATTGTTACCGATTAACTCATTTTATGTTGAAATTTTTTCGGAATTTGTGATATTTCTGTATAAATTTGAAACTGTTTCGGTGGATTCATACGTCATTCTATGAAATTCATGCAAGATTCCAAATAGTTAATTTATACCATTAGAATTGCTATCCTCTAAATAGCGTGAGTATTTTTCTTTATATTAAACTAGAATTTGATAGTTTTTTTTATCTGGATTCGATCTAATTATTTAATTAAATTGTAGTTTTAATATTTTTGCTTTATAAAAATATTGAAAATTTTTCCATTCGTTGTATCGAAGTTAGTATGTACAATCATAAAAATTACAATTAAATGTACAAGAATCGGAATTGTTACAAATGGATAATTAATAAATAAAGTATCTAATTTATACTATTAGAATAGCGTGAGTATTTTTCATTTTCTTTTTATTAAACTGCAATTTGGACAGCCATCTGTTGATTCAATTGTTACCGATTAACTGGCTTTTATGTTGAAATTTCTGGGAATTAGTGACATTTCTGTATAAATTGGAAACTATTTTGGTGTATTCGTCCGTATTTTCTACGAAATTCATGTAAGATTTCAAATAGTTAACTTACTATATACCATTAGAATTGCTGTCCTCTAAATAGCGTGAGTATTTTTTTCCGTTACTTTTTATTAAACCACAATTTGGATAGTTATTATTTTTTTTTATCCACCTAATAATTTGTTTTTTACCTACCTTTTTTACACCTTTATTCGATCTAATTATTGAATTATATTTTTAGTTTTAATTTTTGTTTTATAAAAATATTGAAAAATTTCCCACTTTTTGCATCGAAGTTAATATGTATATATGTGTTCAGTTCATTTGCATCTGAAAATTACAATTAAATGTAAATCAGAAATCTAAATTATTTACAATGAATAATTAATAAATAAAGTATCTGATTTATACCATTAGAATTGAAATTGTTACTTTATTTGTTAATTATTCATTTGTAACAATTTCAATTTAATGGTATAAATTAGATACACTATTTATTAATCATTCATTTGTATCTAATTTATACCATTAGAATTGCTATTCTCTAAAATAACGTGAGTATTTTTCCTTTTTTTCGTTTTATTAAACTACAATTTGGATAGTAGTTTTTGTTTTTTTTTTATCTGATTCGATCTAATTATTTAATTACAGTGTAGTTTTAATTTTTGTTTTATAAAAATATTGAAAATTTCCCACTTTTTGCATTGAAGTTAATATGTTAGAAATGAATAATGAATAAATAAAGTATCTAATTTATACCATTAGAATTGCTATTCTCTATAATTTTTCTATTTTTAAGAAGCTGAGATTGTGGCATGACCTTTCAATGCAAATGAAACCCTAATCTTTGCAAAAGTAAAGATAAAAACACTATAAATAATATGAACAGATCCGAATCAGGCAAACAAGCTACTGTCCCAAGTAGCTCAAGCGGACTATAAACAGCTCACTGTTGAAAATAACATAAATTAGATACAAATGAATGGGCCAATAAACAGTGTATCTAATTGCTACCATTAAGTGAAATTGTTACAAATGAATAATTAACAAAATGAAGTAGTTACTACCCATTAATTATTCATTTCTGCAATTTCATTTCGTTACATTAATTAATATTTCGAAGATACCAAGCTCAACTGAACACCTATATATTAACTTCATTAAGAAACGGAAATTTTTCAATATTTTTATAAAAACAGAATTAAAACTAAAATATAATTCAATGAGCCAGATCAGTAGGCAGTGGTAAAAACAATGGCTATCCCAGGCGTATAAAAGCCAACGAACTCACATGGCCCAGAAGGACAGCAATTCTATCATATAATCAAAGTGCTATTTGAAATCTTACATGTTTCGTGAAAAAATAAAAATAATTCAATTACAGAAAATATTAGAAATTTAACATATAAACTTCCAGTAATGGGCAACAGATAATGACCTGCAGTTTATAAAAAAGAAGAAATGAAAAATACTCACGCTTGATAGTAAATTAGTACTTTTGTATTAATTATCCATTGTAACTGAAACCGATTGTATGCATTTAATTGAGGCACCGCGATTAGCCATGCCCAGCTTTCGATACGGCGAGATGGAAAAAAATTTTATTTATAAGCAAATATTAAAACTACAATTACAAGTCAAATAATTAGATCGAATCGAATAAAAAAAGCTATCAAATACAGTTTAATAAGAAAATACTCACGCTATTTGAAAGGATAACATTCTAATGTTTCAAATTAACTATTTGAGATCTTGCATGAGTATAGAGTATAATCCACCAGCTTCAAGCTATACGAGAAATATCTGGAAACCGAAAAATTCAGCAAGAAAGCTGGTAATCGGCAGCTGGTGAATCAGCAGGTAAGCTGGCTCTGCATCATTTCGGTAACAGAGCGGCAGAATGAAATGCAAACTGTGTTCATCAACAACTTTAAGGTAATAAATAAAAGAGTTTGATCTTTCGTTCGTCTGGGTATCGTTCTTGCAATCAGAGTCTCGCGATGGCAGCGCGTGCCATTGCAATTTTTTCCACAAATGTTTCTTTCTTTATTAAGTCAGGTGTTCCACTGCCTTTTCTTCATTTTGATAATGTCTGACGCATGAGAGGTCGATGGAAGAGACATGAAAAGATACAGCAAAAATTGAAGACAAACAGGTGTCAAGTAAATGGTGTTAAAGAAAGGAAAAGAGTTGCATATTTAGCTATAATCAACATTTGAACTGTTTTGGCTATTTTACGACAGAGTATATTCCCAGTGATTCATGGTAACGAAATCAAATGAAGCTCAGATTTCGTCTGACCCTTTTCCCTTATCATTGGGAAGCAAACATAGGCATCATCTGTTACAATCATCTCATTAGTCTCTGACAATTGTCTTTACTCAAGTTAACTTTTGATTCTGGCGCCCCAGTGTGCACTCAGGGTGCTCTTGAATGAGTGTCTTTACTCAGTCAAACACTCTTTTTAGATTAATTTTAACATTTTTACGGCAAAATCTTCCCAGTTCATGTTATTCAAAATGAGAAATGTAATGCCATCGGGAAAAACTCAGGTCACCCTTCTCATGGAAGCTAAACATAGAGCAAGCATCGTGTTTTAATCCTCGATATAACACTCAGAAAGTGTGGCAGGCTTACACTGACCTTTCGGAACCCTTTGCTGGGTTTTCAATGGGTATTTAATTTTTGAGAGGTTTATGTCGAAAATATGCGTTTAAGCAAGCTGTTAAGCTGTTTTTGTCTTGTCGAAATACTAAAAAAGGTACCTGACGAGAGCCAGCCAGCATGGTTTCGGGTTCAAACTCCCGATTGCATGATCAGTTCAGAATCTAAAGCCGGCAGGTCTGATATCGTCAAGCAGCCCAATGCGCTTGTCTTCCAGACCCATGTGAATTACCGCTATGGGTAAAGATCATCGAAGTATATGCATCTGCATTGAAAAGAAAACTAAAAAACTGCTGCCATCAATAAGCTGACGTGCTGTATTGCTGCTCATTTCTTAAAAGCGTGACAGCAGCTCTGCGCACCATCTTGACTGACATTTTCTGGCAACGCAGCTGACTCTTTCTGAACAACCCAGGTATAATTCGGTGCTGTTTTGAGAAACCGAAATGAAGCTGATACAACGTAAGGCATTACGAAAGAATTTATAAAGAAAATAATTATTTGGCCAACAGTGTGTTACTAAGCAGACTTTGTCTTCCCTTTAAATTCCATTTTTTTGATTATCTCAAATAATGGCAACCATGATCTGTGAACTGCCACAGAAAATACATCTATCACGGGCTGGCTCATCTCTCAGATCTCGCTGACCCTGAGCCACATCTCAGATATTTTTTAGTGTAGAAGTAAAACTGCCTTTTGAAGATATTAACCATTTTGTTTACTGTTGTTCTTAAATAACAAACATAAAATATCTGCTAGCATAAACACGAATTGTAAATAACACTAACAATGAAATATGTTTGAATATAGAGCTTGAAACAAAAAAATGAAATCATTAAAAAAATATTTATTTACTAATGCGTGTTTATTTCCGCTCTTTCGCAGCTCTGCAAATATCGACCTCATGGCTTGCGAATATAATTCTGCGAACTCAAACTCAGCAGAGATCAACGGGCAGCCAAATGTGACTAAATCTTTTCAAAAATCCCAGGCCAATTTTTATAAACTGAACGTCATTTTTAATTATGTAGTGCTGCACATAATGTATTTTTAATATTGTTTCACTACTTTGTAATTCTCAAACTATATTTTGTAAAAGTGTGTCACGGGGATCACTTGAATCATCATGGACTTTGATTATAAAATGAACTGACAAATCAAGTCCCTACATACATAATAGTGTTAATTCAATATATTTATATATAACAGGTAGATATCATCTTAAATAATTAACGAAAAATAGGTAACAGACTAGACAAATATGCTGTACAGAATTCAGAATAATTTCTCTTCAGTTCCTCAGATGCGATTAGATAAGGTATAGTGTGCAGCTTTACGGCTAATGTGTTGGGTAAAAACATTTGGAAATGCAGGATGCACTTCAACATATGTTTCAGCTTGGCTTTAGAACTACAGCCAAATCTGTGGTATGCAATGTCTTCTCATAGTATTTTCAAACAAATCTGCCTATTCAGGCAGCTCATTACGCTAATGCTACTTTACACCCCACCAACTGCACTACGCACTTTACTACACCAACAGCTGCACCAACAGCTGGTTGCCTTCCCAGTATATGGTGGATTCGGATTGTGCTCTGGACTGAGGAGCAGGGCTATGACTGGACGGCTTAAGAATGAATTGCGAAGTCATATAAGTATCCGTAGTGGCTGGACTCAGCTACCGAATGCTTACGCATGGTGGGCGGGCTCGAGGCCCAGGTGGTTTCAACCAAGTGTCAGCCATGCATAGCTGTGGGTGAGGATCTCGGTAGAGGTAGTTCGAACCTACAATCCATGGGCACCGGTGAGACTCACCCCCTGTTACCAACCACGTATCATCTTCAAATAAGATATTGAATATAATTTTTTTAAATAACTTATTTATCATAAAACAGCTATAATTAAGCGGAAAATGATAACAAAAAATAAATAATAAAAGTAGACAACTAGGCAAAATAGCAGCTTGATGATATGTTTAGTCCTATCAAACCGCTGATTATTTAAATTTCAGCACTATTTAGAACTACTTCACGTAAAATAAATGCAGCGAAACAAAAACTCAAATATTTTAAGGTGAAAAGACGCGACTCAATTGCTGGATATAATGAATGGTGCGGATATAAACAACATTCACCAGTCGGCAATACGTAAC
>BPLR01016427.1:0-28416 GCA_021605095.1 Caerostris extrusa
AAAAAAGCATATAGATATGTTGTAAGAGAACAATATAATGGAATATCACTATAAAATAATATAGTAATACATTATGAAAATTATAAATTATTTAAAAAAATATTCATTATACATCTAGCTGTCAGTTAAATACGTCTCCTTTGAAATAAATACAGGAAATAAAAAATTTTGAAGGAAACAGTAATTTCTAACTTTATTCATTCATTTACAAGCAAAAAAAAAAAAAAAATTCTCAAAAACTGAAATGAAATTTTTATCCTTTTTACATTCATAGTAAAACTATCGACGTCGAAAATAGTTCGAAATTCAGAAACCTGAAAACTCAATTTAAATTTTAGAAAACCTTTTTTTAATGTGTTTGGATGATATAATGCAGTTTTTATCTCACGGTTCAAAAAGCGTTCATATTTTTTTAATGCAGCAAGACTAAAAAAAAATTTTTTTTTTACTTCACCCAATAAAAGTATTTTCAACATTATCGAATCTCTCTTGCAGTGGTAAGACTTTTAAATTGTCCGCTTATTTTATTATTTTTATTCTTTTTAAAAACGAAAGATGTCTTTAAAGTGAAATATTTAAGAGATTCAATGATTTCCATTACATTATTTCTGCTTTATACCTCGTATAATATCAAATGATTCATTTATTTATTTTTACGGAATCGAAAAATTAAGTTTACGAAAAAAAAAGTTTTTTTTTTTTTTCAGACGAAAAAGCATTTATTTAACTTTTTTATTTGATCGAACTGATACAGAAGTTAAGGATGTTTTGATTGAACATCCATGAATAATATATTTCATAAAGTCCGCAAAAAGTTTCTTTTTTTAACTGGATGGATATTTTCTGAAGATAAAATGTTGAATTTAAATCATTGATTTTTTTTCAAATGATTCTCTGCTTCGTATAATAAATTAGTAAATTTAATCGTGATGGTTTCACGTAAAGCAATTTTCAAATTATATATTGCAATTTAATAATATGCTGTTTACATTATTTCAGCAACATATTCTCTTATTTTATTTTTTTGTGCTTTATTAAAAGACGTCATAAACAAAACTCAAAATACATAAGCTAAATGGACGCCCATATCGATTATTTGAGTTGTGGTTGGTATGATTTCTTTCCTTAAAATCATGGTTTTCTTCCACTTTAAACAGTAGGTCCTGGCATAATATGATTATAGAAAGATGTGCGTAAGGCTGACAACCTTAACCTGTCAAAACATTTCATGTGCTGAAATCTTCCAGTAGGTAGATGGCCTTGGCTCACCATGGAGATGTTGCGCCGATGAAGAAGATATATATATATATACAAAATTATCATACTATACATATATAGATGAAGAAGGGCTTTAAATCAGCATGTTCATATCACATCCCTTTGTCCGCAGTATATTTAATCATTGGAAAAAAGATTGTCATGAAATAAATTCGATCATAAGTGTTTCGAAACAGGACACGAATGTTCACTCTGGGGGTCTTTCTAAAATTAATTTAATTGCCTTAAAATTTTACTAATAAGTTACATAATAATACTCATTTTTGAAAGATCTCTTTCAGTGATTATATATTTGGGTGAAATGGTTCGCGTACAATTAGTTGGTGCATGTACCACAGAACATTGATTAAACTCACTAAAATTAATTAATACGCAATACAAATTAGTATAGTGCACGTAGTAATATTAGTTAGTTCGTGTGCTAAAAAAGTATCGGTATACTTACTAAAAGTAGTTAGCGCTTTTCACAGAAAAATCACTCATATATAATAGTATAATAAAACAATATAATGGGAAATACTATAAAGGAATAGATTAATATAGTATGAAAATAATTAATAATTTAAAAATTATTTCCTATACATCTAGTTGTTAAGATTAAAATATTTCCTTTTGAAATAAATACACGAAATAAAATTTTAAAGGAACCGCAATTTTTAACTTATTCATTCATTTACAAACAAAAAAATAATAAGTTCGAAAAACTGAAATGAAAAATTTATACCCCTTCATTCATAGTAAAACTATCAAAGTCGAAAATAGTTCGAAATTCAGAAACCTGGAAAACTCAATTTGGATTTTAGTAAAACCTTTTTTAATGTGTTCGCATGATATAATGCATTTTTTCCTCTCACGGTTCAAAAGCATTCATATTTTTTATTTAATGCCAGTGAGACAAAAAAAAAAACCTTTAAAAAAAGTATTTTTTTATTTTCACTTCACTCCAATAAAGTATTTTCAACATATCGAATCTCGCTTGCAGTGGTAAGACTTTTAAATTGTCCGTTTAATTTATGATTTTATTTTTTTAAAAAAGAAAGATGTCTTTAAAGTTAAATCTTTAAGAGATTCAACGATTTCCATTACATTATTTCTGCTCCATACCTCATATACTATCAAGTCATTCATATTTTTTTCGGAATCGAAAATTAAGTTTACGAAAAAAAAAAAAAAAAAAGAAAAAAAACAGTGTTTTTTTCTGCAGTCGAAAGGATTTATTCAACTTTTTTTATTTGATCGAACAGATACAGAAGTTAAGGTAGTGGGTGTTTTGATTGAACATCCATGAATAATATATTTCACAAAAAGTCCTCAAAAAAGTTTCTTTTTGTATTGGATAGATATTTTCTGATGATAAAAGTTGAATTTAAATCATGAATTTTTAAATGCGTTTTTGCTTCTTATAATTCAATAGTAAATTTAAACAACGGTTTCACATAAAAGCATTTTTTTCTAATTATGTAATACAAATTAATAATATGTGTGTTTACTTTATTTCAACAACATATCCTCCTATTTTGTTTCCTTCTTTATTAAAAGTCGTCATAAACAAAAATCAAAAAAAAAAAAACTAAATGGATGCCGATATCGATTATTTGAGGATTTGTTTTTCTTATTTTTTCACATTATAATCATTGTTTTCATACAATTTATACCGTAGGTCTCTATCTAATATGATTGCAAAAAGTTGTGCTTAGGGCTAAAAACCCTACCCTGTAAAAGAAAACGCTTCATGAACCGAAATCTCCCAGTAGGAAGACAGCCTTGGCTCATCATGGAGATCTTGCGCCAATGTAGAAGTATATATATATATGCAAGATTAATATATATATATATATATATATATATATATATATATATATATATATATATATATATATATATATATATATATATATATATATATATATATATATATATATATATATAAGCAAGATTACTACAATAATATATAAATATGGGCCTGAATGTCCGAGTGGTTAGAGCTCGGTACCACAGGTTTCAGGTTCAAGTCTCGGCGGTTCAATGGTTGTTTGCAGTGGTTCGAATCCACTTTTACACCGTAGGTCCCGGTCTGATACGATCATAGAGCGTTGCAGGGGCATTGTTACTCCGGGTCCGTGGCTTATCTTCAAGTCACACATGCCTCCAGTGTGATGCAAAGTGAGTAACGTCGGTACAGCGCTTGCCTCAAGTCATACAAGGTAGCAGTGTTTGTCAGCTGCATTAGAAAAAAAATATATAGATAGATGCCAGGGCTTTATATCAGCATGTTTTTATCAAACATTTTGTTCACAGCATACTTAACCACTGGAAAAGGGATATTATGAAATAATTTCTTTCAGTTGTTTTTCGAAGTACGGCATGAATGATCTTTCTGTACGTTTTTAAAATTGAAATAGATCATTTACATAATATTAAATGCCTGTATATGAAAAATTTAATTTTTGAAAGATCTATTTCAGTGATTATATATTTAGTTTAAATGGTCTCCATATAAATAGTTATTACGTGTACGAACGAATTTTAATAATACTCACTAAAATTAGTTAATACCAATGAAAAATAATATTGCTGCACGTACTAGTACTAATTCGTGTGTTAAAAATTAGTGGTATACGCTCTAAAAATAATTAACGCTTTCACTGAAAAATCTCACGTAGAAAATAGTATAATAAAACAATATAATGGGAAATACTATAAAAGAATGTAGTAATATATTATGAAAATTATTGATAATTAAAAAATTATTCAATATACATCCAGCTGTTAAGATTAAAATACGTCCTTTGAAATAAATAATAGAGGAAATAAAATTTTGAGGGAACAGTGATTTCTAACTTATTCATTCATTTACAGACAAAAAAAAAAATATAATAAGTTCAAAAACTCAAATGAAAAATTTATATCCTTACATTCATAGCAAAACTATCGACGTTGAAAATAGTTCGAAATTCAGAAACCTGGAAAACTCAATTCGGATTTTAGAAAAACCGTTTTAATGTGTTCGGATGATATAATGCATTTTTTTTCTCTCACGCTTCAGAAGAGTTCATATTTTTTTTTAATGCAGCGAGACAGAAAAAAATATCCTTTAAAAATTTTTTTTTTTCTTTTCACTTCATCCCAATAAAGTATTTTTGAACATTATCGAATCTCTCATGCAGTGGCAAGACTTTTAAATTGTCCTGTTTATTTTAGTATTTTCATATTTTTGAAAAAGAAAAATGTCTCTAAAATTAAATCTTTAAGAGATTCAACGATTTCCATTACATTATTTCTGCTCCATACCTCCTATACTATCAAGTGATTCATTTATATTTTTTTCGGAATCGAAAATTAAGTTTACGAAAAAAAGAAACATTTTTTTTTTTTTTTTTTTTTTTTTTTTGCAGTCGAAAGGATTTATTTAACTTTTTTATTTGATCGAACAGATACAGAAGATAGGGAGTGGGTGTTTTGATTGAGCATCCATGAATAATATATTTCATAAAGTCCTCAAAAAGTTTCTTTTTGTATTGGATGGATATTTTCTGAAGATAAAATCATGGATTTAATCATGGATAATTAAAATCATGGATTTTTTTAATGATTTTTCGCTACGTATAATTGATTAGTAAACTTATTCGTAACAGTTTCGTGTAAAGCAGTTTTTCTAATTCTGTTATAAAAATTAATAAAATGCGTGTATACTTTATTTCAGCAACATATTATCCTATTTTATTTTTACTTCATTAAAAGTGCCACAAACAAACAACAAAATACTTAAGCTAAATTGTTGCTAGTATCTATTTAGTAAGGTTTAGTTTTTAACTGGTTTACCTTATAATGATTGTTTTGTTCCACTTTAAGACGTAGGTTACGGTATGACTGTAGATCGTTGACTGTAGTTGACTGACCGTTTTTGAACCGTATAACTGTAGAACGTTAGACGTAGGACTGACAGCCCTATCCCATAAAAAGAAAACAATTCATGAACAGAAATCTGTTAGCAGGCAGACTGACACTTCCCACAAGAGGCTGTTGCGTTAGTGAAGCAGAAGAAGAAGAATCATTGTTTTCAAAAGTGAATAGATTCGGTGTACTTGTTAGTATTTCCGATACAGTATTGCTATGTAGGGCAGGATTTAGATGAAAAGAGGCCCTAGGCTATTCCACTTATGGGGCCCTTTCACCTCCTATTTTTATGTTTGTAAATTACATGAGTGATAATAAAATACATCATTACTGTGATATATATCGATATGTTAAATGAAACTTGTTGTGATTGGTACGAATCTTTATAAAAAATGTATCTCAAAAAAAAAAAAAAAAAAAGGTGAGAACACTTATTTGGACATTTATTTTCAGCACCCTATATAGTACTTGTAACAAGAACAAATCAAACATAACACACAACATTTACAAAGAAACAAAATTCAAATAATAAAAGTATTTGACTACAAACATAAAATATGCAATAAAAATTATCATATTTTCTATCAAATTAAATTAAACATATTCAGTACATTGAAGATTAAAGCAAATTCAGTTCAGATGAATTTATTGCATAATAATTCGCATTTAAAGTTTAAGTATGAATTGTTATGAATTTTAAGTTTTAAACTGAACCAAAAATGGAACTTAATTCAAACAAAATCCAGATCACAAAAAAGAAAATATCAAATTGTAGACCAAATTAAATTTTATGTTAATAGTTATTTTATTTAAGAACTGATTCAATCCTTGTTTCCGAATTTTCCTAATTTTCGATTCAGTGTTTTAATGTTTACTGTTTTTAGAATAGTATAATTCTAATTTTTCTAGCAATTTGAATGTAGGCCCCTCTTGAACTTGAGGACCTAGGTTGAAGCCTAGTTAGCCTATAGGAAAATTCGGACTTGTTGCTATGTGATACTAAGTCATCTCTGCGTACTGTGTCCCATAGAAGCTTAGTACACTGCTGGTATACTCTATGCTTATAAGACTTTAAAAATTTGGTAAATTTTTGTTTGGTAAAATTTTTATCTTAAATATTAATTTGATTTATTCTTGTTGACTTTCGCTGGATTGTTAACCAAAATTTTCACTGAAGTAGACAATCTCTGTACCTGTCTTCTATCTTACTCTATCAGCTAAAGTTGCTATATTTTAATTGTTTTCTTGATTTCTAGCCCCTTTTTATGGTAAAATTCTTTTATAAACAAATCAAATTTATTACAAATAAAAAATTATTTAATTCCTTGCCCAAACAAGATAATTTTTCAGTAATAGAACACTAACTTCCACAGCACAACTCAAATACGCACAATTTTCGAAATGCAATCTAAAACACCTCAATAAACTTTCAGTAGGTATTTTGCTATGCAAATAAAAGTAATCGCAATGACCTATTAATCTAATTATTTTTAAAACAGTGACTGTAATGTAGATACAGCTGAAGCCTTTTCCCACCAAAAGAGTTGTAGCATTTCGTTGCCAGAAGAGAGAGAAATGTATATTCTTTAACAAGTACATAATAACAACCTATCACAAAATTTAACAGCAGATAAGCAGTGTTCCGGAAATTTATATTACATGCAATTAGTGTTTTGTACTAACGAGAATAATCTGTCACACACACACACATATATATATATATATAAACTGAAGTGACAAAAGTCATGGGATACCTCTTAATATCGTGTCGGCCCTCCTTTCGCCCGGCGAAGTGCAGCAACTCCACGTGGCATGGACTCAACAAGTCGTTGGAAGTCTTCTGCAGGAATATTGAGCCATGCTGTCTCGATAGACGTCCATAATTGTGAAAGCGTTGACGGTGCAGGATTTTGGGCACGGACAGACCTCTCGATGATGTCCCATAAATGCTCTATGGGATTCATGTCGGGCTATCTAGGTGGCCAGATCATTCGTTGGAATTGCCCAGAATGTTCTTCAAACCAATCGCGAACAGTTGTGGCCCGGTGACATGGCGCATTGTCATCCATAAAAATCCCATCGTTGTTTGGGTACATGAAGTCCATGAATGGCTGCAAAGTGATCTCCAAGTAGCTGAACATAAGCATTTCCAGTCAATGTTCGGTCCAGTCGCACCAGAGGACCAAGTCCATGCCATGAAAAAGCAGCCCACACCATTGCGGAGCCACCACCAGCTTGAACAGTGCCTTGCTGACAGTTTGGGTCCATGGCTTCGTGGGGTCTGCGTCACACTCGAACCCTACCATCGGCTCTTACCAACTGAAATCGTGACTCATCGGACCATTCCACGGTTTTCCATTCATCTAGAAACCAACCGATATGCTCCGTGCCCACGAGAGTCGCTGCAAGCGATGTCGTTCTGTCAGTAAACGCACTCGAGTCGGTATTCTGCTGGAATAGCCCAAGAAAGCCAAATTTCTCCGCACAGTTCTAACAGGCAAGTCCCTTGTACGTCCCACATTGATTTCTGCGGTTATTTGACGCGGTGCTGCTTGTCTGTTAGAATTTACGACTCTTTGCACACGTCGCCGGTCTCGGTCGTCAAGTGCAGGCGGTCGACCACTGCGCTGTCCATGGTGGGATGTTATGCCTAAAATTTCATACTCTCGGCACACTCTTGACACAGTGGATCTGGGAATGTTGAATTCCCTAACGATTTCCGAAATGGCATGACCCATGCGTCAGCTCCAACTAACATTCCGCGTTCAAAGTCTGTTAATTCCCCGTCGTGTGGTCATCATCACGTCAAAACCTCTTCACATGAATAGAACAGAAAGGAAAGCTCTGCGAAAGCATTTATACCTGTTCTACGCGATGCAACTGCCATCTGAAAATTTGCATATTGCTATCCCATGACTTTGTGACTTCAGTGTATATATATATATATATATATATATATATATATATATATATATATATAATGCTTGTAAATAAATATTAAAGTGCTACCAGGAACCCTAAAATGGCCCTCTTCTTGAAAACATTATTGAGTATAAGCCGAGACGTTACACAGCTTTGATGTCCACTCTACAAAAGTTGTAAATACATCAACATCTACCAATGTGCTACAGGGTTCAGATCCGAATCCGTTGGCTGCATTCGTTGCAGTCATAATACAGGAATCAATGTTTTCAAAAAAGAGAAAATTGGACGGTAATTCTGACAGTAACAAAACTGTACTACAGTAAAGTTATGTGGTTGGAGTATTGAAGTTTTCCTCTGTACCACAAGTAAATTAAAACACATCCCTCCAAATATCTTCACACATTCGGTGTCCATGGTATGGATAAGAGGAAATGAGGTTGGCCTATATAAGGAAAAATTCAATAATTTAAGAGAGATATGTAGATTTTAATAAAGAAGCATTTTTAAAGAATTATTTCAAAAATGAAAAGTTCAATAAAATAATAGAGTTTGATTGATTTATATTTAATTAGATAATTATTAATTGGTTATTAATTGTATTTCAGACATAATCTCGGATTATAGAGAAACAATATCTTTTTTTATTTTTAATTTGATAATAAAAATAATAATTAGCAGTAAATGATAAAATTAATTTAGATAACGCATAAGGGCAGTACAATTTCATTTTATTGTATTTGTTCATTTTATCTGCTTCATTGCCATTTAAGAGGAAGAAAAAAAAGGGAATTGTTCCCGTCTAGACAAGATTTTATCTTTTATTTTCTGCAATGAAGAAAAAAAAGAGGAAAGAAAAAGGAAAAATTAGTTAAACGGATACAAAGTATCAATATAGTGAACCAACTAATACCAAAATCTTATTTTTCTTAATTTTTTACGATTGGTAAAATATTTAGATTTTTTAAAATTGTTGTTAAACCAATGAGCCGGAAAAAAAAAAAGGATCAGACTGAGATTAGTGATTTTTCAAAGTGTAATTCCTTTGCAAATCACATATTTTTTTTTTAATTTTTAAAAAAATAAAGTATATGTTGCTTCAATGTATTATTAAATTTCAATCAATTTTAATTTTTTTTTTTTTTTTTTCATTTTCATTCAATTTTAATTTTTCAATTTTTTTTTTTTGTTTAAATAATGAATAATTGAGAGATAACAATGTAATCTTAACACGCATTAACATTCTTGAATAAAAAATTGCAATAGCAAACCGTATTACAATTAGAAAGTTGTAAAGTACAGAAGGGCTAAGGTTTGAATCCCGCTGTCTTTTGCAGTCACTGCATTTCATAAAGCTTTTGCATCTAGGAAGCAGAAATAACATGGCTTATAATTTCTTGACTGCCTTGATAAGGATATTCTTAGGATTTCTAATTTATTTCATGTTTTACGAGTTCCAGCATCGATAGTATTCAATATATAATATCCAATGAAATATACAATGCATCTATAGTATTGTTATGTATATGTTGTACAAATTTTTGCGTTCTCTTTTCAATTCCTTCTATTAGCTCACACTCTCCCTATATATAACTTGTTCAAATTTTGAATCGTTCATAAAATACTTTTTTATTCATCCACTCCAGTTCAAAAACATTTTTTTACTTGTAGTGGATGACACTGACGTTAATACATTTTTTTTTTTCAAATATTAATTCAGTAAATAAATTTAATTAATTAATTTTAGTTTTTTTTAGATTTAAGTTGCATGTATCTATCAATAGATGGCGCAAGATAAACATAAAAAAATGAATGAAAATTATTTATAAAGGATTTTCTGCACTATAGTGAAAAACAGTAGGCATTGACTTTAAAAAAATGTTTTATATTACTTGTTTTTGATAGGGCCGTATATAGGGTATAGGGTATAGGGTATAATATAGGGTACCTCCTAGTTCTTATATTACGAATGCTATAGTGGTTTTGTTGTATCATTTGCATGTAGTGAGTATCGGTAGCTTCTAGGTGCAAAATGACCATATTTCCAATTCACTTTTTAACTGTTCTTCATTTTTTTCTTTTATGTTTTAGTAGAATTGTGTACATTATCTTTTGAGAGTTTGAAATTGTCCCAACCTGCTCCTTTACGTTTATTTATTTATTTTTGTAGGTTATAATGTTACTCATTGAATTTTTCTGTTATAGTTGGTGGCCATTTTTCAGAGGCCTAATGGCCTAGTGACTACCATTCTGGCACTCGGTGTCACAAGGTTCGAGTTCCGGTGGTATCACGATTGTCTGTAGCTTTAAACCGTAGGTCCCCTGTCTAATATGACTGCAGAGGGTTGAAAGTATACCATATCCTGTAAAAAAGAAAAACACCTCCTGTTCCGAAATCTGCCAGTAACCAGATGACCATTGTCCAATATGGACTGTAGTGTCAGGGAGTTAGTTTGCTAGATCACTCATTTAAACTCAGAAAATACCAGCAACAATTTAGTGTCAGAATATCTTTTAGAGATATCATGATTCAACACCAAATTCCTCAATCTGGAAGAACTGGATTAGTCTGCGATTGTCTGGGAAGAAGTCATCCTATTCCTAAGCTAATTTATATTTTATGTGATTCAGTTCTATAATGGCCACCCAATATCAATGACAGAAATGATACATTAAATCTCATAGGCCATTACCGTTACTGCTTAAAAACAAGTAAAATTAAATGCAAGTTCATTAATTACGAAAATCTAATTTTGTAATTACTGTCGTATCTTTTGGTTATGTATTTTCAAAAACCAAAACTGAATTCATAGCTATTGGCTTTAAAAAAATCATTATCTTTTCTTTTAAGTTAACACGTACAAAATCGACTCAAAAGTAGTACTAACTATAATGCAGTGATCAAAAGTAGTTTCTCTTATAATGATTCATAGCAGTTGCCTTTTAAAGTTAAAAAATCATTATATTTTCTTTTTAGGTTAACACGTACAAAATCGACTCAAAAAAGTAGTACCAACTATAATGCAGTGATCAAAAAGTAGTTTCTCTTATAATGATTCATAGCAGTTGCCTTTTAAAGTTAAAAATCATTATCTTTTTCTTTTTAAGTTAACACGTACGAAATCGACTCACAAAAAGTAGTACTAACTATAATGCAGTGATCAAAAGTAGTTTCTCTTATAATGATTCATAGCAGTTGCCTTTTAAAGTTAAAAATCATTATCTTTTCTTTAAGTTAACACGTACGAAATCGACTCACAAAAGTAGTACTAACTATAATGCAGGATGAAAAGTAGTTTCTCTTATAATGATTCATAGCAGTTGCCTTTTAAAGTTAAAAAATCATTATCTTTTCTTCTAAGTTAACACGTACAAAATAGACTCACAAAAGTAGAAACTAACTATAATGCAGTGATCAAAAGTAGTTTCTCTTATAATGATTCATAGCAGTTGCCTTTTAAAGTTAAAAAATCATTATCTTTTCTTCTAAGTTAACACGTACAAAATCGACTCACAAAAGTAGTACTAACTATAACAGTGATCAAAAGTAGTTTCTCTTATAATGATTCATAGCAGTTGCCTTTTAAAGTTAAAAATCATTATCTTTTCTTTTAAGTTAACACATGCAAAATCGACTCACAAAAAGTAGTACTAACTATAATGCAGTGATCAAAAGTAGTTTCTCTTATAATGATTCATAGCAGTTGCCTTTTAAAGTTAAAAAATCATTATCTTTTCTTCTAAGTTAACACGTACAAAATCGACTCACAAAAAGTAGTACTAACTATAATGCAGTGATCAAAAGTAGTTTCTCTTATAATGATTCATAGCAGTTGCCTTTTAAAGTTAAAAAATCATTATCTTTTCTTCTAAGTTAACACGTACAAAATCGACTCACAAAAGTAGTACTAACTATAATGCAGTGATCAAAAGTAGTTTCTCTTATAATGATTCATAGCAGTTGCCTTTTAAAGTTAAAAAATCATTATCTTTTCTTTTAAGTTAACACGTACGAAATCGACTCACAAAAGTAGTACTAACTATAATGCAGTGATCAAAAGTAGTTTCTCTTATAATGATTCATAGCAGTTGCCTTTTTTAAAAAATCATTATATTTTCTTTTTAAGTTAACACGTACAAAATCGACTCACAAAAGTAGTACTAACTATAATGCAGTGATCAAAAGTAGTTTCTCTTATAATGATTCATAGCAGTTGCCTTTTAAAGTTAAAAAATCATTATCTTTTCTTTTTAAGTTAACACGTACGAAATAGACTCACAAAAGTAGTACTAACTTTAATGCAGTGATCAAAAGTAGTTTCTCTTATAATGATTCATAGCAGTTCCCTTTTAAAATTAAAAATCATTATCTTTTCTTTAAGTTAACACGTACGAAATAGACTCACAAAAGTAGTACTAACTATAATGCAGTGATCAAATGTAGTTTCTCTTATAATGATTCATAGCAGTTGCCTTTTAAAGTTAAAAATCATTATCTTTTCTTTTAGTTAACACGCACGAAATAGACTCAAAAAGTAGTACTAACTATAATGCAGTGATCAAAAGTAGTTTCTCTTATAATGATTCATAGCAGTTCCTTTTAAAGTTAAAAAATCATTAAAGTTAACACGCACGAAATAGACTCACAAAAGTAGTACTAACTATAATGCAGTGATCAAAAGTAGTTTCTCTTATAATGATTCATAGCAGTTCCCTTTAAAGTTAAAAATCATTATCTTTTCTTTAAGTTAACACGTACGAAATAGACTCACAAAAGTAGTACTAACTATAATGCAGAGATCAAAAGTAGTTTCTTTATAATGATTCATAGCAGTTCCCTTTAAAGTTAAAAAATCATTATCTTTTCTTTTAAGTTAACACGCAATGAAAAATAGACTTTCACAAAAGTAGTACTAACTATAATGCAGTGATCAAAAGTAGTTTTCCTTATAATGATTCATAGCAGTTGCCTTTTAAAAGTTAAAAAATCATTATCT
Organism: Caerostris extrusa; assembly: GCA_021605095.1. Taxonomy (NCBI): domain Eukaryota; kingdom Metazoa; phylum Arthropoda; class Arachnida; order Araneae; family Araneidae; genus Caerostris; species Caerostris extrusa. The sequence continues at coordinate 13,095 of BPLR01016427.1, forward strand.
TTTCTTCTAAGTTAACACGTACAAAATCGACTCACAAAAAGTAGCAATTAACTATAATGCAGTGATCAAAAGTAGTTTCTCTTATATGATTCATAGCAGTTGCCTTTTAAAGTTAAAAATCATTATCTTTTCTTTTAGTTAACACGTACGAAATCGACTCACAAAAGTAGTACTAACTATAATGCAGTGATCAAAAGTAGTTTCTCTTATAATGATTCATAGCAGTTCCCTTTAGTTAAAAATCATTATCTTTCTTTAAGTTAACACGTACAAAATCGGACTCACAAAAGTAGTAACTATAATGCAGAGATCAAAAGTAGTTTCTCTTATAATGATTCATAGCAGTTCCCTTTTAAAGTTAAAAATCATTATCTTTTCTTTTTAAGTTAACACGTACGAAATAGACTCACAAAAGTAGTACTAACAATCAGTGATCGTAGTTTATATAATGAATAGCAGTTGCCTTTTAAAGTTAAAAAATCATTATATTTTCTTTTAAGTTAACACGTACAAAATCGACTCACAAAAGTAGTACTAACTTATAATGCGGATCAAAGTAGTTTTTTATAATGATTCATAGCAGTTCCCTTTTAAAGTTAAAAATCATTATCTTTTCTTTTAAGTTAACACGTATGAAATAGACTCACAAAAAGTAGTACTAACTTAATGCAGTGATCGTAGTTTCCTCTTATAATGAATAGCAGTTCCCTTTAAAATTAAAATCATTATCTTTTTCTTTTGTTAACACGTACGAAATAGACTACACAAAAGTAGTACTAACTATAATGCAGTGATCAAATGTAGTTTCTCTTATAATGATTCATAGCAGTTGCCTTTTAAAGTTAAAAATCATTATCTTTTCTTTTTAAGTTAACACGCACGAAATAGACTCACAAAAGTAGTACTAACTATAATGCAGTGATCAAAAGTAGTTTCCTCTTATAATGATTCATAGCAGTTCCCCTTTTAAAGTTAAAAATCATTATCTTTCTTTTAAGTTAACATGTACGAAATAGACTCACAAAAGTAGTACTAACTATAATGCAGAGATCAAAAGTAGTTTTTTATAATGATTCATAGCAGTTCCCTTTTTAAAGTTAAAAATTCATTATCTTTTCTTTTTAAGTTAACACAATGAAATAGACTCACAAAAGTAGTACTAACTATAATGCAGTGATCAAAAGTAGTTTCTCTTATAATGATTCATAGCAGTTGCCTTTTAAAGTTAAAAAATCATTATCTTTTCTTTAAGTTAACACGCAATGAAATAGACTCACAAAAGTAGTACTAACTATAATGCAGTGATCAAAATGTAGTTTCTCTAATAATGATTCATAGCAGTTGTTGTTAAAAATCCTTTTTTTAACAGTACAAAATCGATCAAAAAAAAAACTATAATTATCAAAAAGTTTAGTTCTTATAATGATTCATAACAGTTCCTTTTAAAGTTAAAAATCATTATCTTTTCTTTTTAGTTAACACGTACAAAAATTGACAAAAAGTAGTACTAACTATAATGCAGTGATCAAAAGTAGTTTCTCTTATAATGATTCATAGCAGTTCCCTTTAAAGTTAAAAATCATTATCTTTTCTTTTTAAGTTAACACGTACAAAATCGAAAAGTAGTACTAACTATAATGCAGTGATCACAATAATGATTCATAGCAGTTCCCTTTTTAAAAGTTAAAAATCATTATATGCTAACACGCAGAGTATCAACTATAATGCAAGATCAAAAGTAGTTTCTCTTATAATGATTCATAGCAGTTCCCTTTAAAGTTAAAAATCATTATCTTTCTTTTTAAGTTAACACGTACGAAATAGACTCACAAAAGTAGTCTAACTATAATGCAGTGTAGTAGTTTCTCTTATAATGACTATAATGCCTTTTTAAAGTTAAAAATCATTATCTTTTCTTTTAAGTTAACACGTACGAAATTCACAAAAAGTCTAACTATAATGCAGAGATCATAGTTTCTCTTATAATGATTCATTTTTTAAAGTTAAAAAATCATTATCTTTTCTTTAAGTTAACACGTACAAAATAGACTCACAAAAAGTAGTACTAACTATAATGCAGTGATCAAAAGTAGATTCATAGCAGTTGCCTTTTTAAAGTTAAAAATAATGATTCAATAAAAAGTAGCAGTTGCCTTTAAAGTTAAAAATCATTATCTTTTCTTTTAAGTTAACACGTACGAAATAGACTCACAAAAAGTAGTACTAACTATAATGCAGTGATCAAAAGTAGTTCTTATAATGATTCATAGCAGTTGACTTTTAAAGTTAAAAATCATTATCTTTCTTTAAGTTAACACGTACGAAATCGACTCACAAAAGTAGTACTAACTATAATGCAGTGATCAAAAGTAGTTTCTTATAATGATTCATAGCAGTTGCCTTTTAAAGTTAAAAATCATTATATTTTCTTTTAAGTTAACACGTACAAAATCGACTCACAAAAGTAGTACTAACTATAATGCAGTGATCAAAAGTTGTTTCTCTTATAATGATTCATAGCAGTTCCCTTTAAAGTTAAAAATCATTATCTTTTCTTTTAAGTTAACACGTACAAAAATAGACCTCACAAAAGTAGTACTAACTATAATGCAGTGATCAAAAAGAAGTTTTATAATGATTCATAGCAGTTCCCTTTAAAGTTAAAAAAATCATTATCTTTTCTTTTGTTAACACGTACGAAATAGACCTCACAAAAGTAGTACTAACTATAATGCAGTGATCAAAAGTAGTTTCTCTTATAATGATTCATAGCAGTTGCCTTTTAAAGTTAAAAATCATTATCTTTTCTTTAAGTTAACACGTACGAAATAGACTCACAAAAGTAGTACTAACTATAATGCAGTGATCAAAAGTAGCTTCTCTTATAATGATTCATAGCAGTTCCTTTTAAAATTAAAAATCATTATCTTTCTTTAAGTTAACACGTACGAAATAGACTCACAAAAATAGTACTAACTATAATGCAGAGATCAAAAGTAGTTTCTCTTATAATGATTCATAGCAGTTCCCTTTTAAAGTTAAAAAATCATTATCTTTTTCTTTAAGTTAACACGTACGAAATAGACCTCACAAAAAGTAGTACTAACTATAATGCAGTGATCAAAAGTAGTTTCTCTTATAATGATTCATAGCAGTTCCCCTTTTAAAGTTAAAAATCATTATCTTTCTTTTTTAAGTTAACACGTACGAAATAGACCTCACAAAAGTAGTACTAACTATAATGCAGTGATCGTAGTTTCTCTTATAATGATTCATAGCAGTTGCCTTTTAAAGTTAAAAAAATCATTATCTTTTTCTTTTAAGTTAACACGTACAAAATCGACTCACAAAAAGTAGTACTAACTATAATGCAGTGATCAAAAGTAGTTTCTCTTATTATGATTCATAGCAGTTGCCTTTAAAGTTAAAAATCATTATCTTTTCTTTTTTAAGTTAACACGTACGAAATCGACTCACAAAAAGTAGTACTAACTATAATGCAGTGATCAAAAGTTTCTCTTATAATGATTCATAGCAGTTGCCTTTTAAAGTTAAAAATCATTATCTTTCTTTAAGTTAACACGTACGAAATCGACTCACAAAAGTAGTACTAACTATAATGCAGTGATCAAAAGTAGTTTCTCTTATAATGATTCATAGCAGTTCCCTTTAAAGTTAAAAATCATTATCTTTTCTTTAAGTTAACACGTACCAAATCGACTCACAAAAGTAGTACTAACTATAATGCAGTGATCAAAAGTAGTTTCTCTTATATTATGATTCATAGCAGTTGCCTTTTAAAGTTAAAAATCATTATCTTTCTTTTTAAGTTAACACGTACCAAATCGACTCACAAAAAGTAGTACTAACTATAATGCAGTGATCAAATGTAGCTTCTCTTATAATGATTCATAGCAGTTGCCTTTTAAAGTTAAAAATCATTATCTTTCTCTTTAAGTTAACACGCACCAAATCGACTCACAAAAGTAGTACTAACTATAATGCAGTGATCAAAAGTAGTTTCTCTTTATAATGATTCATAGCAGTTGCCTTTTAAAGTTAAAAATCATTATATTTTCTTTTAAGTTAACATGCACAACATCGACTCATGAAAGTAGTGATTCCTATTATGATTCATAGCTGTTACCTTTAAAATTTAAAAAAAAAAAATAATATATTTTGTTTTAATTCCACATCGACTCACTAAAGTAGTTTTTCTTATTCTGCTGTGATCAAAAGTAGTATTTCTTATTATGAGTTTTGGCCATTGACTTGAATGTTAAGAAAATCGTTATATTTTCTTTTTACGTTAACATGTGCAACATCAATACACAAAAGTAGTGCTCCCTATTATGCAGTGTTAAAAATAGTGTTTTCTATTATGATTCATAACCATTGTATCTAAATTTAAAAATAATTAACTTTTCTTTTAGGTTAACGCGTACAACATCAACTGACAAAATTGGTTTTTCCTATTATGAAGTAATGAACCTACTTAGTGAATTGCGCGAGCAACTTAAAAACGATCTCGTGTAATGGGAGGGAAGAATAATTATTCTCTATAATTTCAACAACATTTAAGCCGGAGATATCAATGTATTAAACTGGCAAAATTACATATGGAATTAAGCTCATTTGCAAATAAACATTATGATGAACATAAAAGAAAATTAAGTTTTATTAAACATCAGGTTTTTAGTAAGGGCAAGAAAAGGTAACTATTAAAAGTGAGAAAATGATTCTAACAAATAAAAGAAGAGCCTTTCATTGATAGGTGGAGATTTCGTTTGGTCATAAAAAATCCCAAATGGCTAGCTGCGTGATTGGTTCGGAGGAGTTTCAGTTACGGACGCAGTTGAGATTTCTTTGTGAGAAATAAAAATCTTTTTCATTACCTACTTCTCTTAAATGTCCTACAGGAGAATAGGATGAAAGAGAGTTGGATTTTTTTATGTTCCGTTAATTATCTTATTCTTTAGATTTATTAAGTTTTAGCTGATGGAATTAAACTATGGGTAAATTAAAATTATATATATTTTTAAGTGTGTATAAACAGTTATTTCTTATATTTATACAATAATATTTTTTACGTATTTAATAATTATGTGGCAAGAATTACCTCTTATTTGTATAATAGTGGATGGCAAAGCACAGATAAATAAATCAATGACATCCGGGACTGGAATAAGAATATTGAGAATGGAATAAGAATATTTAGATGAAATAAGAATACTGAGAATGAAATAAGAATATTTAGAGTGAAATAAGAATATTGAGAAAGAAATAAGAATATTTAGAAATAAGGATATTAAGAAAGAAATAAGAATATTTAGAAATAAGAATATTGAGAATGAAATGGAAATAAGAATATTTTGATGAAACAAGAATATTGAAAATGAAATGGAAATAAGAATATTTTGATGAAAAAGAATATTAAGTTGAAATAAGGATATTGAGAATAAAACAAGAATAATGAGAATAAAATTAATTATAAGAATATAAGTGGTGAAATTTCAAAATTTTTTTTTCTACTACATGTTTTTATAATAAATAATTAAACCAATTAGATTACAAACAAAATGATTATTAAAAAACTCTGTCTAAAAATTTCTAAAAATCTACTGCCCTCTATCTCCTATATCTAAAAGTATATCAATTTTTAGACATACAAAAAATGTTATCTATCTAGATTTTAAAAACTTTTATTTTCTACCTATACCCCGGAGTACATCTTGAGAAGGTTTAGAAACAGAGGAAATACAAGTGAGTGACAAAATCCTGTTTTCCAATACCACCTTCAGCCATTCGATAAATCGGAACCTGTTTTAAGCAAGAAAAAAATGTCTAAGATGCTAAATGAATTCACTCTTTCCATATTTATTTACACACGCACTAACACACACACACATACAATTATTAAATATATTAAAGACATATAATTGTAGATTCGTGGAAGGGTTCCACTCTAAACTGAATATCCATACTCTTTTACGCGCAGGATGCTCGAAATATACTTCCTCTCCCGGTGAGAGTCTTTAGGCAAATAATATGCAGGGTTGTGCTAAATATATTTCCTCTCGGGATGAGAGACTATAAACTAAAAGTTTCTCAACAGAAGCTCCGATTGCGCTGTACTTCATCTCGGGTGAGAGTCTGAAATCCAACTAGGGCCTTAGGGGCTCTCTTGTCAGTGCGTAGGAGAAAGCATGGTTACAGCAAATTATTCATATTAATAGCATAAAGAGAAAGTACTCTTACTCTTTTCTGATAGCATTTTCTTATTAAACATTGGTAAAAATCGTGTTCTACCTATGCATGTCACAAACAGCCCCACACAAAACCTGCTGGTAAGGCATTGCCTTCCCAGAGAACTCATTTGTGTGGCGTATGTCAGAAAACTTGTAAAACTCCCCCAGGTAAGTTTAACTATGGAAACATTTATTATTATTTATTCATGTTGTAACAATCGCTATTGAATTTCTTTTCTGATAGCTGTGAAGGCAACAGATGCCGAACAGTGGATTCGAACCTTGGCCCTCTTGAACGCTAACCGCTTTGGAGAAAACCAATGGAACAAATGGTCTCGCATTTAATAATATTTGAAAGAAAACATGAACGTCTTTTATTATAATAATAATTTTTTAATTATGGTAAAAAAAAATTAAATAATACATTTTTTTTTTTTTCAAATTATCACAAAATATTTTCGTGCTTAATAAATCTACATTTCTACTTTTTTAAATTCCTTTTTTTATGAAATTAACTGATTAATAATCTTAATTTCGGAGGTTAGTTTAATAAACCAGAAAGAATTTCCTTATATTATATTCAAAAAAAATTTGTATTATATTCTGTTAAAAATTCTACCATTATTTTCTATTAATTTAAAAACTATATTTTCTTTATATTTGATTTTTTATGATCTACCTAAAAAATAGAAAAAAAAATCATATTTGAATTAATTATTTGCATTTGTGAATGGTATAATTTATAATTTGTATTAGGCAATAATATCTTTTAAACTGAAATATTTTCGACAGTTATTGCAAAAATGTTTTTTTTATATACTATATATCTATTCATAATTGAATTATTATGTATTGAAACTCCTTCTAAATGAAAATCAGAAAATTATTGAAAATTGTGAAAGAAATTTAAATATTAACAGTAAATAAAAATTTATCATTTTCACTTAAAAATAATTCTAAATAATTATAAAATTTAATCATGTTGCTAAGTATTCTATACGACTTTGTAATATAAAACTTGAATGAACTTTTGAGACAGGTCAGATTATATGAGTTAGCATAAATTATATCTCCTTGCCTAACTAAGTATATTTTTTTTAAAAATCACAAAAGGAATTTAAATATAATGTGTAACAATAATTTATCACTTGCACTTGGAAATAACGGAAAGTTTTACCACGTTGGCATGAAACATTTTCCACACTTATTACAAAGTTTATTCCATATCCAAAAAGTTGCATACTGTGCCCAAAAAGTAAGACCAATTATTTTTTTTTTTTTCGAAATCTCTTTATTTATTCTTCAAAATGTATTTCATCGTCTTCAAAGTAATCCCAAGTAAGTGTTCTTCGTCTTCCACGCGTTCTCTCACCGAATTCCTTCTGCAATATTCATACGTATACGCAAACAAAATTGAATACAAAGTCTTTGCTCAATGGATTCAGACATTTCAAAAATCGTCGGAATCAGTTTTAGCGTCTCACAAAGCCAAACGTATCTCAAACACTAATGAACATTTTGGCGTCCAATTTCCCACAGTGCCATCAACCTAAAAAAAAAAAAAAAAATTCCATAAGCCCCGGGAAATTTAAATTGAAAACCGGTCTCACCTTTTGGACACAGTAGTAAAACAAGACAAATTAATTGAATTGGAGTTCATTAAATCTCTTAAATAAAGAGATTTAATAAATTCCGATCTCTGTCCTAAATCTATGAATTATTAAAAATTACAATAAGAAATAAAATATTTAATACAGTATAATTCAAAAGCCGATATACCCATAATAATGAAAGTACGCGCTTGTAATTGAGCTGCATTTAATTCAATTCATGTTCTAAAAATGGGATCACAGTAAATACTCTAAATGTAAGTCGTTCTTCTTTTTTACAGTTCTCCTCTTAACGTGGCGACATCTTTTTTGAACCAATAGCAGAGGTGCAATCTCTCAATTCTATGTGGTTTTTTTTTTTTTCAATTGCAGAACATCTTCCTGATGTACATCTTCATAATACATTGATATGTTTCGTGAGGAACTCTAATTTAACCGAATAATCTTTTCAATGTTCTGGTAATTTTTAGGAAACGTGTCTTGTAGTCATTTATTGTGCTCTTGTGCTTTACATTTCCATTTTCTCCACATTTATTCACTAAATTTCGAAATTCAATCTTGGTTGGTTTATTTTCCCTTACCGAAATTCTTTTCAAACTCTATACAGAGTATGGCAGAGTCAGATAAAGTTTTAAAACAATTTTATAATAAAAAAAGCTCCATTCTTTTAACGACAAACAGCTACAGGTCTCAAATGTTGCTTCTTTTTTATACTCACGTTAATAGTAATTAAATGCTGCACGTTGGACATATGGCACTGTTTGTGGAGCATGAATTCAGCTATATGTTTAAATGTTGCATATCAATTCATTATGTAAAATGTATTAGAAAATTATGGGCATATCGACTTTCGGATGATGAAGTAGGAGGAAAAAAAATATTTGCTTTAAAAAAAAAAACATGTTTGATTATAAAATTTAATCTTATTACCTAGCATTCTTTTACAACTTAAAATTTCTCAAAAAGGAATCAAAATCTTGAAATTCAGATGCTACCCTTGGGATGTTCGACCCATTATTAGTGGCGTATAAGTGTGTCACCATTGAAATTGCAAATCCTCTCCATTGCTAAATGCAAATGAAGAGCAGAAGGCCCTTGATCCTTGGATAATGATGAATTTGCTGCATATCTCATAGGATCAAATTGTCTGTCACTAAAAGTAATCAACACAATCTGTAATTCTATAGCCAAAGCCGAACAAAATAATGGTGTATAATTGCTTAAAATTGTTTGAAATTCAAATTATCCGCTCAAATACTAAATTAAAAAAATGAAATTACAAAAATTAAAACTCACGGAAGTCATTCAAATAATAATTATAACAACAATTATATATCTTAATACTAAAATAGCTTTTTTTTAATTTTAACCTTTAACCATGTAATTAAAAATTCTTTTACCAACTGAATATTGATAACACTTCAATGCAACTCTTGAACCTCAGATTTTACTCGCTTTTGGAAAAAGTATATGGGAATTTATATGTGTGTATTTAAATGGTAAGTCAGGTATAAGCCATTGGTATTAGTTACCATATGTACGCGAAAATAATATTATAGCTTCAAAACACTTAACTGTGCAACCTACCATTCATTTACGATTTGAATACTCAAAGTTGTAATTTCAGAGAAATTCCATATGTGTTTAAGACCGGCAAAATAATTGCATATTGGCATCCATTAAGTTTTCTTAGCTATACTAAGCTGAAAATTATTGGAGTGTTGAATCAACTTAGTTAAATTTAAATTTAGAACGTTTTTCCCCTCTGATCTAAGCAATGAATGTCAGTTTACTGAAGTTTGTATAAATTCTAGGTATGTCTTCTTCGGTAAATCTATGCTGAATTCTATGTAATGTGAAATTGCATGTCATTCTGGAGCAGATAAATTTGTTTAAAATTTCTACACTCATAATGGTAGAATGGTTATAAATATCCGGGAAGAAATTGTATTTATGTAATTGGTGGAATCGTGCTGAACCTTATATTTTGAGTAGAATTGCAATAGAATGTATGACAACTTGGGATTAAGAATATACATGTGATAAATTTAATATGTTATAAATCTTTAAAATAAACTTTTTTTGTTTTGTTTTCTGTGTAAAGAACCATTATATTGACACTTCTGAGACTTGCAAATGTTCTACGAAAGAAATGTTAGCTGCAAATGTTTTGCGAGAAGCTTTGAAAGGATATTACCTCTATAATAAGCACATATTTAATTAAATTTTTACCAGCAGTTTTAGAATTTGAAAACAAATTTTATTTATGTTTATTTTTCCTACATAAAATTGTAGCAATATCTGCCATAAGAACTCTAGCAGCCCAATAAAATTTAGCCTTGGTAAAGTTGTCAGTGTAAAAAGTCATAAAATCAAGTGCAGTGCATGTTGTTAAATGTAAAAATCATGTCTTCACCTGACGAGCACAGAGGAGACATCATTAAGGCACTGATGAACGCTGTTACTCATTTAGCACTACCCAGGAGGCACGTACAGCTTGAAGTGCAACTGTGTCCAAAAAGCAAGACCAATTTTCGATTTAAATTTCCCGGGTATATGGTATTTCAATTTCTTTTCCTTTTTAGGTTGTCGGCACTGTCTTTGATATATGTGTGATATTTTACGTCGAAAAATTCATTAGTCTTCAATCGACTCAAAACGGTGTTCCCTGAGTGGTCTTTTGGAGTTTAAGGAAAAGCCAGAGGTAGCACGATGCTACATCAGGTGAATACGGGGGTTGTGGGATGATATGGGGTTTCAGTTTAGACAAAGAAAATGTCACGAAGAATCAATGCAGTGTGAGCTGGCGTATTCAGTGTTTTTCGGTACCAATCAAGATTTGACGCGTTTGAGACTCAAAACATCTTTTAAAATATTTTGAAATTTCAACATCCTCAGCAAGGTCTCTTTCCGATATAGGAATGCTCACCGAATGCCTTCTGCAACATTCTATACGTTTCTGCAAACAAAATTTAGCGCATAATTCAGACATTTCAAAAATCGTCGGAATCAGTTTTTAGCATTTCACAAAACCAAGCGTAATTCAAGCACTAATGAATATTTTGACGTCAAATTTCACACAGATGTCAAGGACAGCGCCAACAACTTAAAAAATAATAAAAAAAAATATCATATGCCCAGGACATTTAAATTGAAAATTGGTCTTACTTTTTGGACACAATAGTACGAACTAACACGGACTAATAGTAGCTATTTTAATAGTAACACTACCCCAATTTGATTTCTGTGATAAATTACATATGATATACATTTTAAGATAAATCTTTTTTTTTTTTTTTCTGTGTAAGGAACCACTATATTGAGATTTCTGAGGTTTGTGAATGTTTTGCGGAAAGCGTTGAAAGAATGTGCCTATATAATAAGCAATATTTAATTATTAAATTTTTACCGTCATTTTTATAATTTAAAGACAAATCTGATTTAAAGATGTATGCACAAGATATAATTTTTTCGTCTTGTGTGCAGTTTAAACAAGAAATTTTGAATAAAATATTTCTTTAATTGCAATATTAATTATTAATTTCTTTAGCCAGTATTTTTAACTCAATATTGTAATAATAATTATTAATAATTTTGTTTATATAATAGCACATAATTTTTGTTTATATTTCTTTTTATATTTTCATTTGATAATTTTTGTCAATCTTACCATTATTTAAAAATATGATTTTTAACATAATTAATTTCTTATCATAACACATACTTTTTGTTACTATTGTTATTCTCGGATATTTATGTATTGTAATTTTAATCTCTGTAAGTTTAAAATTCAGTGCTTTGAAAAAAATTTCATAAAATAATTAATTATGAATTACATCTGTGTTAAGTATATGATATTTAAAAAGTGATAAAATAGTTTAAGAAAAATATTTAATAAATTAATTAAAGCAATACTTTTTTTTTTTTTTTGCTTCAATATTTTAAGAACGTAAAAAATTTTTTTATGTAAATTACATAAATGAGCTGCATATTTAATTAATGTACTTTATTTTTATAATTTAAAATTAATGAAATTAGAGTAAAAAGTATATTAAAGACAAATTAATAATTAAAAGTAACACGATAAGAGAAACTTGTTTTGTATACAAAAGCAATGATTCAATTTATTTGTTTCAAATTTAACAAAACGTATCAGTTTTAGTCTAAGAAGATTACTTTCGTATGCATAAGTTGAGTTGTGAATTAATTACAACATATTAAGTACACTATATCTTTCTAAATTATTTTTTAATAGAATTTATAAATACATTTTTATTAATATATCAATACCCAGATTCTCGATAGGTAGTTTAATAATTAATAAAATAATTTTGTTAGATCTTCGGAGGCGGTTCAATTGATAAGAAAATTTTGAATTCTTTATTATGAACTGCTCTAAATATAAAAGAGTCACAGCTTTGAGATATAAATACAACTATGTAAAATTTATAATAATTTTTTAATAAAATGAATATGTTCTTAATATATTAAATTATACAAATATAATATTCGTAGTTTCTTATCTCACTTAGCCGACAGCAAACATCTATACCAGGTCTATGAATCCATGTGTCTTAAACCGACGAATCATAATAAGGGGTAAAAATGCAACATCTTTTTGTCCTTGATCTTCAGCACAAAGACATGGGGCACCCAAAGGGAGAAGTCTGACTTTACCCCATCTGGTTATACCCTTGGGCACTGGGTATCCAATTTCAGTCGTCTTTTGCGACATGTGTGGATACTACTGTGCCCAAAATGTAAGACCAATTATTTTTTTTTTTTTTCAAAAACTATTTATTTATTTTTCCAAATTTATTTCATCGCCTTCAAAGTAATCCCCTCCGGACACACTGCATTTATGCCAACTTTTTTTCCAATCTTCCATGCATGCTAAAAAGTCATCGGCAGGGATGGCCTTCAAAGCTGCCTCCGATTCACGTTGAATCTCTTTAATCGACTCAGAACGCTATCCCCGGAGTGGTTTTTTGAGATTAGGGAATAGCCAGAAGTCTCACGGTGGTTGTGGAAATATATGGCATTTAGTGTTTTCGGTACCAATCGAGATTTGACGCGTTTGAGGCCCAAAATGGAATTGACCGATCCTTTTAAAATTCCAACATCATCAACAAGGCCTTTAATTGTAAAACGACGGTTTGCAAGCACCAAATCTTTAATTTTTTGGACATGAACTTCGTCGGTTGAGGTTGATGGTCTACCATAGGGCTCTTCTTCTTCAACGCGTTTCCTGCCTTCTTTGAACTGTTTTATACCGTTTGTAAACATTTCTTTCCAATATAGGAATGCTCACCGAATGCCTTCTATAACATTATATACGTTTCAGCAAACGAAATTTAATGCAATTTCTTTGCTCAATTAATTCAGACATTTCAAAAATCGCCGAAATCAGTTTTAGCGTCTCAGAAAGCCAAGAAGAGTAACTCAAATGCTAATGAATATTTTGACGTCATTTCACAGCAACAGTGCCAGCAACCGAAAAAAAGAAAAAAAATAAAATTTCATAAAAGCCCTCTGGGAATTTTAAATGGAAAATTGGTTTTCGGTTTTGGACACAGTGGTACAGTGGGGTTATTCTAACCCGAAACCACACGGAACATAAAATACTTAATAATACTTATTAATAAATAACTTTATAAGATAAATAAAAGTACTTTTATCAATATATATATATATATATAATATTAATATTAATATTATATATAAAATTATTTTAATCAATGTTATTTGAAACAATAATATCAGTATTTGTTGATTAATATATCATTATTTTTTGATACAATGATAAATATTCTCACATTATTAGAAAGTATAGATATTAGCATTTCCTACAAGAATATTTTTATTTTAACGCTTCAAATACAATTTATTCTTATCTACTTCAAATTCAAATCAAATTTTGAAAATATATTTTATTTTACAATTATTGACCCTTTACATCGAGAAATCATATAAATACCTAATTTATAAAGATATTTTAAACTTAATTCATTTATTATAAGTTATTTAAAAGTTTTTTTATGCAATTAGTAAACACTTGTTTTTATATGTTATGTAATATTTTATAGTTTCTTTCTAAGATATGTCCATGATATAATTTAATATTCGTATATACTTTAAAAGGCTTTAATTTCATTGCACTTTTAACAATTTTATTATATAAGCTACATATTTTGATAAGCTAGTTATGTATCTAGCATGGCAGGAGAATTATTTATTAAATATCTGTGTTTTCAAACCTGTATATCAAAGCTCAAGACAACCACACCCTATTATATTCCAGCTGCACAACCGACAACACGATATTCTTCAATTCCTGGTTTGCTTCCAAAATATGTCAGCTTGGATCTTATATAACGTGATATACAAGGGAGACTTACACTCAAGAGCCAAAACAATATGACCACCTGTCAATAACGAGTTGGCCTACCTTTGGCGCGCAACACAGCTTCAAACCGCCTTGGCATGGATTAATACAATACCGGTTAAATACCACTTCCACCTGATCACGTGCCTTCCACGTCATCCAGGCGAGTTCATTGCAAGATGTAGGGGTGGTCATAATGTTTTGGCTCTTGACTGTACATAACGTGAGTTATTATCCCCCATTACTAATATTACTTACCAAGGAAGTTCCTAGAGCTGAGATGTCCATATACAGTTTCGGAATGATGTGCTTGGAATTGTCTGGACACACGATGGAGACTCGAAAATTTCCGCAAAATTCACTTTTGGTGGTATAGAAGCTGAAAAACTGGGGAAAAGTTTACAAAAACAGTAGAAAATATTAAAAAATTAAATTTAAAAAAAAGGGTAAAATATGAAATGGGAGAGTATATAAAAATAAAATTACATAAGGTAAATTATTGAAAAAATTAAAAAAAACAATGCAATACGATAAACACAATATTGGAGAATATATAAATCGGAGAGAGGAAGGAATACTCATCAAAGCAATTAAAGTGTATTGAAAGAATAATCAGAAAAGGAGTAACAGCTAATTAATAATTGGACAGTAGACGCTGCAAATTATGAACAATGGAAATACAAAAGACAAAAAGGTATTATATCAGATAAGGAAAGTTCATAGCTAAATAATTGGTATACACATAAAAATATTAAGGAATATGCAAATTAAAAATTGATATGCGCATGGAATAAAATAACAAATTGCTTCAAAATTAGTTTACCAAAAAATATACACGTAATGTGCCCACGAGTTCAGCATATCACACTATTTTATCATTTTCAATAATTTTATGGCATAGACAACTGGCATAACAACAATTTAACTTGAATTCTTTTAATTTTAATTTTAATTTCTATTTTTTTATCTTACGTTTATTTATTTTTAATATTTTAATTTTTGTGTACCATATTTTAATTTTTTGAAACTTTATCTTGCATCTTTTTACTATCCTTAATCAGCCAACAGCAATACGTAAC
>BPLR01016428.1:0-21808 GCA_021605095.1 Caerostris extrusa
GCCTACACTAGGTCTAGTAAATCCCATCGCAGACGACTGGTCCATGGCTAAGAGAAATATGCAGCTTCACTTTAGCGAGGAACCACGAGGGCTGAAGATTAACTTAACCTCACGACAATGCTCTGCGATCATATTAGACCGGGAGCTACGGTTTAAATGGATTCCGAACCACTGAACATCAGAGCGATAGACACTCGGCCATTTAGGCTCGTGCATACGGTTTTTAAAGGGAATTCCAAACCACTACAAACATCCATGGCACCCCTGAACTCGAACCCGAAATTTGTGGCACCATGCTCCAGAGCGCTAGTCACTCGGCCATCATGCCCCTGTATGATTAAGTACAATTTATATTGTATATATTAATAAGATTATATAAGATATATCTATAAATAAAAAATAAAATTGGCACTGTAAAAAATAGATTACTGTATCTCGGTTGAAATATTTTTATTACAAAGGCTTTTTAAGAAACCCACTCATTAAAAAAGACTCCAGTATTTTTGAATTGGATTTAAAATGACTATTATTAAGCAACTTTTGTAAGAACTTTTTCATTTAACTTTAACAATGGTCATTTTTACGTGTTGTAGTAAATCGGCGTCATGTTATTTCTTTCATAATGGTGAAACGTTTGAACTTCTCCTCTTCATTAAATCCTTTACATAATGAAGAATTACGATTAAGTAAGATTACATAATGTTTTTTTTTTTTTTCACATAATGCCATTTTTTCTTGTGATTTATTATTATTCAAGAATCAATCTCATCTTTGTAAATGGCTGAAAAATTAAATATAAATAAGTTAATTTAGATGTATGCTTTGAATATCATATTCGAAATTCAAACTATAATTGTGTTCTGATCAGGACATCATGGACCATCCTGTTATGGAATTTGCAATTTATTTTTTACTTGCAAATTTGACTCAGCGTAGCTCGGTTACAGTGAGTAGCATAATAGGGCAGTATTTTTTATAATTATACAAAGAGAAATATGGAAAATTATTTCACTTTATAGCTCAACTTAGATTATAATAATAAGATATATTTATTATTAAAAAAAAAAATAAAATAGGCAGTGCAAAAAATATATTTTTGGCTAGATAAAAGGTTAAAATATTTCGTTTTTATTTCGAGGTTTTTTTTTTTTTTTTTAAGAAACTCACTCATTTAAAAAGGTCCAAGTATTTTTGAATTGAATTTAAAATGACTATTATTAAGCAACTTTAGAAAGTATTTTTCTTATTTATAAAATGGTCCGGCGTTATGCTATTTCTTTTATAATGGTGGATTATTTGAACTTTCTTCCTTCATTATCTTCTTTTTTATTTTTTTTTTTTTTTAACATGGTGCCATTTTTCTTATTCATAAATCGATCTCATCTTTGTAAATGACTGAGATTCAACTCATCTTTGTAAATAATTCAGAAATAGCTGTGTGATATTCGTCTAATGCCCCAGTTAAATTACTTTTTTTAGGTCGTATTCCTATGTTATGTGGATAAGTCCAAGCCAAAATCAATAATTTTTCTTGTTTGTCTGCCTCATTGCCCACAAAGCCCTCCTCTCCCAAAAGGACGTGTAAATTTATCACACCATTTTCCCACTTGTTGTAAATTCTCGTCCTGACCCATAAACAATTGCCGCGGAGAAATATTTGTACCTACCGGCCCATGTTATATCCTCGCCCTTTTTTTCCATTATTTACAACCTTGCCACTTTTACAGGCCAAACCTAGATAGAAATTCGTAGAATCTCGTAGAAATTGAGAATCTGAGATAGAAGAGCGGATGCCTTGTATATATGTCTTATATCATTTGTGCTTTAGGAATCAATCACAACTGTGGGTTTATGATTATTCTATGGCAAGCCAAATAAATATGTATGCAATTAAGCATTTCATTGGATGTTTACCATAAATTTATATAGATATGATGGAATTTGTTTGACGTAAATCATTCTCATTGATTTAAGATAAAAAGAAAAATTAAATAAGATTAAGATAAAAAGAAAAGTTTCTTTGTTATATATTTGTGAATATTGTGAAAATTGATTGCGTTAATTTATAGATATTTGAATGTGTTGTTTTTTTTTTATTTAGGGAAATGAAAATGAACTGAAATAAGAAAATTGCATTCAATAATAATTTTTTGCGATTGGTTCTTGAGAAAAAAATTAATCTGTCAAGTCTGTTTTTACATTAGCAACATATTTCTAACATTATATGATTGACACAAAATATTTGAGCTAATTATTAAAATTATTTAATATAAGTTTTTTTTAATGATCTTATTGAAAGTGTACGTCCATCTGCATCGGCGTATTTTATGTCAACACATTGCCAAAGTATTCTTAGTATCTGAGAAAGATGCCTTAAACATATGTCTGATATCATTTGTGCCCTAGGAATCAATCTCAACTGTGGTTTTGTAATTATTCTATGTCAAGCCAAATAAATATGTATGTAATGAAACATTTCATTTGATGTTTATGCATCAATTGATATAGGTATAATGGACTGAGTTTTCGTAAATCAATGAGAATGATAAATTTATTATTTTAAAATTTACGTTTTACGACAGCTACATTTTTAATGAGTTAGAAGTATTGAGATAGTATTTACCAGTTGAATATTTCAGAATACGATGACATCTTTCTTTTTATTAATTTAATACGTATCTTTTGTATACATTAGTATGTATTTAAATATTTTAATTTATTCATATCGTTAATTATTATAGAACGTATTAATTTATTATTTAACATGGCGAATATTAAAATGTATTCTATGTCAAACCAAATAAATAGGTATGTAATTAAACATTTCATTGAATGATTATGTATAAATGTATGTAGGTTTGATGGAATTTGTTTTCGTAAATCAATATGAATGATAAGTTTATTATTATTTTAAGATTTACGTTTTACGACAGCTACTTTTTGTAATGAGTTAGAAGTATTGAGATAGAGCATTTTTATCAGTTGAAAATTTCAGAATACGATTACATCTTTTTTTTGCAAATTTAATACGTCTCTTTTGTATGTACTTAAATATTTTAATTTATTTCAATTGTTAATTATTACAGATTGATAATTTAATATTTTCAAATAGGCGTTGGATTGCAATTTAAGACAAAAAGGAAGTTTATTTTTTTATATAGTTGTGAATATTGAGATGCGTTAACGTATAGATATTTCTACTATTTCGTTTGTTTCTATTTCTCCTTCACTGGCGCAACAGCACAATGGTGGTCCAAGGCCATCTGCCTAGTGGCAGATTTCACGACAGGAGATGCTTTCTTTTTACGGGTTAGGGCTGTCAACCCTACACTCTACAGTCATATTAGACCACGATCTATTTTTTAAAGTGCGTTACAAACGATTACAAATATCATGGACCCGCGTTGTTCGAACCTGAGACTTGTGCCACCTAGCATCAGAGCGTTAGTCATTTGGCCAACAGGCCCCTTTGATATTATTTAGGCAATGAAAACTATCTTATATAAGAAATTAACATTCAATAATAATAAATTATTGCGATTTGTTCTTGACACAAAGCTTTATCAGTCAAGTCTTTTTTTTCATTAACAACATATTACTGAAATTAGCATTAGAATGATTGATACAAAAAATTTAAGCTAATTATTTATTAAAACTTTTTAATATTAGTTTATTTTTTCATGATCTCATTGGTAGTTGCCGTACATTCCTTACAAATTACTTCTATTTGAAACTTGACTCTTTGTATTATATAATATTTCCAAAATTTCCTTAAAATATTTCCATTAAAATATTTCTGCATGGATCTTGATTATTTATTAAAAATCGAATAATGAAGGAAATAACGAAATGAGAATGGCAATATATGTACATCCAACCACTACCAACATCCATGACACCGCCGAGACTCGAACCCGAAACCTGTGGCACCGAGCACTGGTCACTCGACCATCAGGCCCCAAATAAATAAATATATAAAATAAATATGAAAATAAAACATCCATTGATTTTTATACAATTTAAAATTTTACTGTATTATTACATATAGTTTTTTAAAGTTACATTTAATTAATACGCTTTTATTGGATTTACCTGTATGTTTGTATGTATGTATGTAACTGACTTTTTCCCTGAGATCTGTTTCTCCTCATATACACTATTTAAGCTGCAAAGAAACTTTTACAGGCATCTTTCAGAAAGAAAACAGTTGATTCTTTTTAATACGCTATTATATTAGTTTCACCTGAATGTTTGTTTGTTTGTTTGTAACTGACTCTTTGAGCTCGATTTTGCCTAATCTGATCGTTTAAATTAAACTTTGTAGACTTACGAAGGACATTTAACAGCTCATTTAAATATTATAGCTTAAAAACACTGAAAAACATGCTTTTATATTTAATCAAACTAAAAAGTAAAAAATAAATGAATAGTTTAAAAAAATTTAAAAAAAAACACGCTTTTAGAGTTAATTAAACTAAAAAGTAAAAAAAATAAATGAATAGTTTAAAAAAATTAAAAAAACACGCTTTTACAGTTAATCAAACTAAAAAGTAAAAAAATAAATTAATAGTTTAAAAAAAATTAAAAAACACGCTTTTAGAGTTAATCAAACTAAAAAGTAAAAAATAAATTAATAGTTTAAAAACTAAAAATGCGCTTTTAGAGTTAATCAAACCAAAAGTAAAAAAAATAATTGTTAACATAAGAATAAAAAAATGACTGACGAGAAAATGAATGTCACTGTTCTAAAAGCGTGGGATGCTCGATATCAATCGTTATAATTTTTCACTAGTTTCATTCCGAAATGCAGAGTTAGTTTAAAAATGTCATACAAAGCACCCCACGCTTTTAGAGCAGTGACATTCATTTTATTCTTATGTTAACAATTATTTTTTACTTTTTGGTTTGATTAACTCTAAAAACGTATTTTTTAGTTTTTTTTAAACTATAATTTTTAATTTTAAAAGGAAATCAATCATTACACTGATTCAGAAGTTGAGTAAATTATTACTTATAAAAATACTTATTTTAAAAACTTTTTCAACTTTCAATACTTTTCTTCTTACTCGTTGATAACTTTCACGAGCATAAAATCAGTTACCACTCCATGAAATAAAATTCTCTAGAGAGTAAAAAAGGTGAATCAGACTTCTCGGGTTACTTCGCTTAAGCACTTGATGACGTTTTCGTCACATTCACTGGAGAGATAACGCTACAAAGAGACGCTTGTTCTTACAGTGGAGCTACTTATACCGGAAGAGAGTATCCGCCTTCGTTGTTTATGGACATAAAACTTAAAAGATTTCGCTTTGAAACATTTTTCTCACATAAACACTAATGTCGTAAACCTTTGGAACTATTTACAAAAAAGTTAGCGTGTCCTTTTATTGCATATTCTCTTGTATGGTATCTGATAAATGGGACACATTGAATCAGACTTAGTCTTGGTGTTTAGTTTTATTGATGATAAAATGTATTTATTCAATTTTAATTAAGCGTGTCTTTCAAATATTCCTTTTCATTTACTTTTAATTATGGCTATCATTAGGTATTTTATATTGAATATTGATAAGCGGTAATATTGCTATCTTTTTGTACCATTTTCTGAAAGGTTGTTTTCATTTAAAAGTTAATTTTTTTAAAAAGGCATCATTGTGAAAATATAAAATTTAGCACGTTTAAGTTACATTTATCCAGGATGATACTGGTGATAATTATATTTTTAAATAGAGCTCTTCTTCATTGGCGCAACAGCCCCATAGTGGGCCGAGGCAGTCTGTTTACTGCCAGCTTTCGAAACATTAGATGTTTTCTTTTTACGGGGAAGGGCTATCAGCCCTACGCCCAACGCTCTACACTTATATAAGACCCGGACCTGTAGTTTAAGTGGATTCTGAATTTGTATAAACATCCATGAATATCTCCGGGACCCGAACCCATAACCTAACACCGAGCGCCAGTGGCAATCACTCAGGCCTTTTAAATAAAAGTTATTTTATTAAAAAATTTACTAACTGGACCGGAAACATCTTGATGGTCATTGCATTGGGTTTCTGTATTAAGGATGCTAGGTTGGAAACTAGACAACTGATGCCGAATCGATAGTTTATGTGTATATGCCGAGGTTGGGCATGATAAACCTATAGGCTGAAATATATAGCTGAGCTATACAATATCTGGGGCGATCAAAATTTTGGAAAAAGTGCATTGTAACAGCCCCTCCCCTGTGATGCATCCCCTTGTGTAAACATAGGTTCTAACTTAGATAAAAATTCCCAGCATTTGAAAGCAGCATACTTTTTAATAATAATCTTTAATTCAAACATTTTCATTGCCTAACGCACGGCTCAGCGAGTATGTAAAAACGGGGGAAAAGTCACCAGCGGAGGTTCAATCCTCTGGCGGCTTTGTTGAAGACACTGTTTCAAAAACGTGGAGACTCAATGGCGTTTGTGATGGTCAGCATCTTGCCTCGTGAGTCGGACTACCTGTTGGGAGATTTCCGGGTTTTCTCCCATATGATACCCCAATGTGATGTTTTTCTCCTAAAAGGCACTGCCCTCCTTCTGCAGTGTCACGGACAAAGTCAGACTTCCACATGAGGTTTTGGACATGCTCTAGATGAATATACCAAGTGGCATAAAAACAACAACAATATTAGTGATCGAGTCTCCTCATCTTTTAAAGCAGTGACGTCATGAACCCTATCAGCGGATCGAACCTGGTCTTTCTTGGGTACATTATCACTGAGTGACGTGTTAGGTTCCTTGACCAATTGAGGCCTGAATTCAAATGGAAACGAAAAATTAGTTGTCAAAAGTTAATTAGTTAGACCATACGGGTGATTAGTTAGTTTCCATACGATACGTAAACGCAGGGGTAGTTCTCACCAATAGTACCCCCTACGGCACTATCAAACTTCTTCAGTCACATGGAGCCGAGTCAGACTTCTACCTACAGATGTTCCATCACAACAGAAGCTGTCTCCCTATTTCCCCCCTTCCCTTAGACCACACTGGTTCTTGGACTTGTTCTAAATGTTGCTATCTACCAAGTGGGATAAGAAACAACAGCAGGATTTTAAAAAAAAAGCCATTTTAGAAATTACTAAAATGTTATAAAAATATTTTGGTGCATTTTGATAAATAGTTAATACAATTTACATTCTCTTGCTATTTAAATGTATTTAAAGGACAGCATAACATTAAAAAGATAATATAATTATAATAATATATATAATTATTATATATTAATTAAATATATTTTAGTTGGACAACGTCTTTTTATATATATTTTACCATTGATAAACTTATTAAAAGTATGATTGGTCATATCTTTTCACAAAATATTTTTATAAAAATCATAACATCCAATTATTTCCAATGACACCTTTTTTTTTTTTTTTTTTTTTTTCGTTTACTTGCATCACGTAAACAGCAGTTAGTCCCTACAAACAATCACTTTCCTTTTTATGAATTACTTTTTCCCACGAGAACACAATTTACGCGCTAATTTTTTTATGCAGCATATCTAAACAACTCCCTCCTCACATGCAAAGCTTCTTACTTTCTTTTTTTATCCCTTCCAATACCACTAGCATAATAGTCAGTTATATTACCGGTCAAAAGTCAAGGTAGTTTGACGGTACTAGGTTGTTGGCTTTATTCAAGGACAAAAGAGGTATTACAGGCGAGAAAATCATTAACTTCCTCTACGTAATTACTTACGCGAAAAGCTGATGCCAAAATAAGAAAAAAAGTTGTAAATATTGAGCTGGAATTGATCCGCTATTGATGTATTCTGTCATGATTCTTAAGACTGGCCTTTCCTGGTCTAGTAATTGATTTTAATTGCCTACAGACCTTCAGTGATAAAAAAAAAAATTATAGGATTAATCCATGACCTATAATTAAGTGAGTAATGCAGTTCTCGTTTCCCTGGAAACTGTCATCTTTTCGAAGAATTGTCACAAATGTGTAAAGGGGTCATTAGCAAAATTGGATCCGTTTCCATCCAAAACTGATGATTTTTTAAAAATAAGCATTATATAATACACGTACACACACACACACACACACACACACACACACACACACACACACACACACACACACACACACACACACACACACACATATATATATACATACAAATTCATAGTTCGACACTATCAATTTGGCCTTTAGTGCTAATTTTCCATTTACTTCAAATGTTCATAGTATATTAAGGTCTGGTTATATATTTAGTCCTTGTAAATCTACGGCTTCCAACATGAATGTTTCTAAAAAGCCAGTTTTTTAAGACAATTGCATTTTATAAGATTACTAAAGACCCGGCCACGCGTTGCTGTGGCTTTCTTGTATTTCGTTCAATTATTAGATACTATAATTGGTATTGTTAAGGAAGTGATTGTAAAGAATGATGAAAAGATCAAATTAAGCTTCAACGAATAGAAAATGTTTAATTTTTATTAATTTAAGGAATGAGGTAGATAATGTTGATTTTTAAGACTGTTTTATAATTATTTTACGTAATTTAATTTTTAATAACCATCACTTTCATTTAACTAAGAACTAAGCGATGAACAATATTTCTTGTTAGTCTGTCTTTCGTTAAAATAAATAAATTCGATGGTTTTCGAACACGTGAGCATGCACCATACAGCTGCCCATGGGAGAAACACGGATTCTGAGGTTAGATTTTTTTGGTGGTCTTTTACTGAAAATGATAATTGAAAAAATACAATACAATTAAAATAAAATCGGGATATAAGAAGAAAAGACTTTAAAAAAAATTCACAATAAAATACAAATGCAAACGATCGTTTAAGGTACACGAACACCTTCGAAGGAATTTTTTTGAAATTTTTTTATCTTTGTACACATTTTTGGATTGAATTTATCTTTACTAATGATTTCATAAAAAAATTTCATTATTATTTTTTTAATTTTTATAAGCTAAAATAAGGGTAAAAAATAGCCAAAAATTGATACTGTTACAAAACCTGAAATCAAATCAATATTTTTTTAAATTTCTAAGTTTTTATTTGTTTGTACTAACATTTTACAGTGAATAGACCTCTAGTAAATTTATATCTTTATTATTTATTATTTTGTGCTAGTTTAAATGCTGTCGACACAAAATTCTTCCAAAATTTGCATATAATTCCAAGTTTAACAATTAAAATAAAAAAATATTTATGTAGCTATAATCATTTCAGAGGTCTATTCCCTGTAAATATTTATGAAAAACATAAATACAAAGTTTTGTAGCATTTGGATCAAAATTACTTGTGTTATGGTGTTTCACATGAAAACAAAAAGCATAAAAATTCATTCTGAGAAAAAGCTAAAAACAACTTTTAATTAGATATATTACTTTTAAAAATGTTGTAAATATATTAAAATGCCATTGAATTATCAAGTTCATAGTCTTATTTATTAAAAATATAGTTTTATTTTTCCTTAAAGCTGTAAATATTTTCTGAGCTTTGTTTTGAAAAAGTTAAAATTTGCTCGACAAAATTTTTTTACAACTTCCTGCTATTTGCAAAGGCTTTTAATATGAAATGACCTGAATTTAAAATATTTAACCTTTTGCAAGTGTTTTGATTAAATATATTCAAAACCTTTGAATTTCACATAAAAATATCAACTTTAACTATTTTTTATACAATTTATTCTTTAAAATATGGATAAACATTGCAAAAATGTGATATTGTTGCAAAACTTTATAATTCAAAAATAAATAAAACATGAATAGTTTTTTCCTTTGCAAGTATTTTTACTGTGAATATAGGTAATATACTGTTTTCAAATTTATATCTCAATTATTTATACATTTTTGTATGCTTAAAGTTTGTCGACACAAACTTTTTTTTTTTTTTACAAATTTACAAAAAATTCTTAGTTTAAAATAAAAATAAAAAATAATTTATGAATTTAGGTTAATTTCCATGTTCTATTCCTTTCATACATTTAAAGAAAACTTTTACATGAAGTTTCAAAGCATTTAGAACAGAAATTTTTTATTATGATGTTTGAATGAATACAAAATGCATAACAATTCAAATAAGAAATAATTAAAACCAACTTTTAAATGTAAATAAAAACAAATGTACATACATAAAAATGTTATTGAGCTTTAAATTCTCCTTTATTAATATAAACACTTATTTATTTGTTTTGTTTTTCTTTAAATAACTTCCAACTTAAAAGTACCATTTATCAATTTTTCTTCGACAATATTCAAATCACTCAAATTTATAACACAAATTCTTTGTTTTTCAAATAACAAAAAGTTTTTAAAATAAAATGTCCTTGATTTTAAACTTGCAACTATTATAATACCTTTTATAAAATTTTAATGTTATCATTATATCAAATAATTGCAGAGTTTACTTCATTTTGAAAAATCCTTAAAATTCATCATCTTTCTTTAAAATTATATTGTCTATATTATATTATCTTGTAGATCACATTTCATTTTAGAATTTTTAATCAAATACAACATATGTTGACAAACTTTAAGCATAGAAAAGTTCAATGTTTTGATTCAAACTTTTCATTCAATATATTTTATTACAATTTAAATTCAAACTTAGAAATAAAAAAATATATTGATAATCAAATATAATACTTACATACATTTGATTTATTTTCATAGAAATAATATAAATTTTACAATATAATTTTCACAAAATTTAAAGTAGTACATAAAACAATAATATTCAGAACATGATAATTTTACGGTTTTGTACAGGCATCGAGACAACGCCATCTAAGTACCTTTTATTGTGGTATATCTTTCGTCTGTGGTGGAAACATTTTACACCAACGATGAAAGGCAAAAAATGAATTCTGCAATTAATTATCGAAATAGATAAAATAGTCATTATATTGTTCGAAAAATGAAGCTTGAATTCCTCTAATTGCAGTATTGCAACCTAAAGAAATTGGCGAAATATTGGCGAAAAATTCAGGGTTGCAAGATTGGGTTCCAATCAATGGTAGATTCCAACGATTTTGTAATTAAATACGAAAATCGAAAAAAAAATATCCTTGTCTCAAGTTGGGACAAAACCACATTTAAAAAAAAAAGTTAAAATCGGATGGTTAGAGTTCCCGAACAAACATCGTCTTATATGATAACAAAAAATTATAGATGTGTTAATTAGCCTTTTATATAAAAAATATCTTGTATTCAATATTCAAATAATGATAATTAGTTGAGTGCTTTTTCGATATAGCAGTTTATAATCAAAAAATGTTTGTCCACATAGTTGAACCCTTCAATACAGGGTGAGTCCCTCTTCAAAATGCCAAACGGGTTCGTCACAATGAGTTCAAATTTGAACTGAAGATACTTGAAGAAGGGGAAAACGGTATGGCATAAAAAAAGTTCCAACAATTTTTCCATTCAAATTTGGTATGATCTTGAAAAGTTGGATGGCTATCCACTTATAGTGTCACGACTGTTGAAGGACTTGGAAGTAATTTTTCTTAAAAATCGAAACAGTCTACTATTACTATTTTTTCTGACAAATACGTTAATCGATTCAAAATATGACTTGAAACTTTTCTTTATAGCCGCTTACAGCGCTTAATTGAACATTTATTGATGCCGTACCGTTTCCTGTGGTATCGTTAATTCAAATTTGAACTCATTGTGGCTAGTGGTTCTTTTTTAAATTTTGAACCTGAAAAGTATGCCTGTATTTCCTAATAGAACTATTTGAAGACTGACTATTTAACATTAAAAACATTTTCTGTTTCGTTAGATTAAAAGTAGCTAATCAGACAAAATTTCAATGGAAACAAAAACACAGTTTATTTTTGTTACTGATAATTTTCCTTTATTTGCGAATGTTTTACAAATAAATGTATCTATTCTAATTTAGCAGCGACAATTCATGCATATTTTAATTAGAAAATGATATTATGAAGGGGAAAAAGTATCAGGAATTATTCTATTATTGTCTCCTATTCCTTTTAACTGAATTATTTCCTGGATTTAATATTGATTCACTTTAACAGCTGCAAAAAATCATATTACAAAATGTAGAGGAATAAAGGAAAACTTGAGAAAATGCAGAAGTCGGCTATTGTTTATATGTTTAGAAAGTATGAATTTAAGTATTTAAATAACTTTAAAGACAAAAAGTTTTAGTACAAAATAATTGAAATAGTAGATTGTAAAAAAAAAAATTTAATTCTTTTTAATGTGAAATTTGATCAGATGATGAAATCTTTATAAAATACATTTTTATAGACATTATATTAGAATATAATCATAAAAGAAACTATTTAAATAATAATATTTAATTTAGCTTTTGGGCTCGAAACCCAGTGCAAGTCAAAATTTTCTATGGCCCGCTGAAGATGATAGCAGTAAATCAGTTGACAAAAAGTGAAAATGGGCTTGAATGGCCGAGTGTCTAGATCTCTGGCGCCCGTACCACAGGACGGGTTCCAACCCGGAGGTACCATGGATGTTTATAGTGGTTCGGAATCCAGTTTAATAGGTTCCAGTCTTATATGACTGTACAGCGCCACGGAGCCAAGTCAGACTTCTACCTATGGGTGCTCTATCAATAACAGAAGCTGTCCCCTTTCCCTTTAATCATGAGTCCAAACGGGTTCGTGGGCTTGGTCTAGATGTCTACCAGGTGGAATAAAGCAACAAGTCAAAAAGCTTTGAAAAAAGTTTGGTCCACAGCATTTGAATTTTACCTGTATTAATATCAATGACTTGAAAGAAACGATAATTGTTTAAAATGTGGTGATTAATTTTAGCTTCTCTCCTAAATATCTACCTGAAAAGTATGTCACCTTTCGTGTGACCTCCTTGTGTTAGGAATTATACAAAATTGGAAAGAAAAGGTGAGTGATCGCCATAGCAAAAAGAAGTATAAATATGGCGCCAGGAAGCAAAGATGTTTCGAAATAGACAATAATGGTTTCCTGAAAAGGAGAATCAAACATAGTCGATTTTTATCTTGAAAATTCGTGAGTAATTGTGGGGTGATAACCCTTTTAGTGAATGATTGCTTAGGACCTTAAATTAGCGCTTTATAAATAATTAGTTAAATAAAAATTAATGCATACGATATGCCAGTCTACACGGCCCGCGGGTCAAATCCGGCCCGCCAGTGTCATCAATTCGGCCCCACTAGATGTCATATGATTTTTATAAAAACACAGAATGATAATAACTCGGTTTTTCCTTCTAGGTAAAGCATAATACAGAAGCAAAACAACTAAATTGAAATGAACGCACTAATTTGTAAACGATGAACAGGGGTTACCCTCGGTAGTTATTTCCGCTTATGACCATGTTTGGAATGTCTATATCCAGAATCAAACATATGATTTTTATCCTGAAAAATTCTCAGGAACGGAAAAGCTAAATTAACTAACGCCATTTGTTAGCGATAAAGGATATTACCTATCTATTTCCGCTTATGACCACACTAGATGTCGTCATGTCACTGTCGTATCGATATAAGCAATAGTAATGTAGTAATTGAACCAGCGAATTTAGCAAGCGTATGCTCGCTCAGAGCGCGTACTCGGCGACTAGTCTAGAAATTATAGATAATGACAGAAAAATTAAAACGGTTTTGGCCCTTGGTACTTACTGGAGTAAACAGTGTGGCCCTAAGGCTGGAAAGTTTGGAGACCCTTGCGTTATGCTCTGGATACAATTACTTGTACGTCAATGAATTATACTTGTATGTCATTACCTTCTTCAATTTTATGAATTTTTACTAGAAATTTTTAATTTAAAATTATCTTAAAATTTTTCATTTTCTACTGCTCATTTCATTTTTTTTACTGCTGAATAGGTTAATAGTTTATGGAAAAGAACAAATATCCTTTGAACAAAAATGAAACATGATATTAAACACGTGCAATGCTTGTTAATTAGATTATTCAACAATTTTTTTCATTCAGTGGTTGTGTATTATATTAATGATTTGTTGAACATTACTGGGACTTTTTTTCGAACTTTCAAAAACTGTTTGATTTCAGTGATGTTTGACAAATTCCTAATATGAAACACATTATTCACTGTGACTTTTTTTCAAAGTTTTGAAACTTTTTGATTCATTCAATGATATGTTTCATATTAGTGATTTGTCGAACTTTATTCTCTGGTATTTTTTTTTTCAAACTTTCGAATCTTTTGGATTCATCCAGTGGTGTGTTTTATATTAGTAATTTGTCAAATATTACTGGGATTTTTTTTTTCAAACTTTCAAAACTTTTTGATTTTAGTGGTGGGTTTCATTAGTGATTTGTCGAACATTATTCACTGTGATTTGTTTTTCAAACTTTCGAATCTTTTGATTCATTCAGTGGTGTGTTTCACATTAGTGATTTGCCGAACGTTATTCATTGTGACTTTTTTTTTTTCAAATTTTCGAAACTTTTTGATTCATTCAACAGTTTATCAAAAATTAATGTGTTTAATATTAATTATTTGTCGAACATTATTCACTGCGATTTTTCGTGACGATTTTAATATCATTGCAACAATCACTGTCGCATTATGTTTACTGAGATAGAGATTTTTATTACAGTCGAAGCTGTTAAGTAATTAAATAAATATAAATCATTAAAGTAGCTGTTAAAAAGTTAAATAAATATAAATCATTAAAAAAGAACTAAACTAATACAAATATTGAAAATCACATCACTTGATGCACTTTAACATAAAGGAAGTTTCAGTTTTTTTTAATTAAAAATTTTTTTTTTTAATTAAATTTTGTTTATATATAAATATACACTCAAGAATAGCCACCCCTACATTTTGCAATGAACTCGCCTCATGATGGAAGGCACGTTTTAAAGTGGTAAAAACTGCTCCTGGAGAGTCTGAAGAATTTATTTCACTTACTTTGTGTTTAATAAAGGCCAAATTGAAGGTGGTCATAAGTTTTGTCTTGAGTGTATATTGATATCTCAGATGTATTTTAAATTGTATTAAAAAATTGGCATGATTAATTTATTAATTATTTTTTAATAAAGGAAAAAGAAAAGACTGTGAGTTATTTGAACCAAGATAAATTATATTTTTCAGTCATCCTGTAAACTAAAGGACGATCATATAAATTTCAAAGGAATTTTATATTTACTGATTTTTATTATTCTTTATTATTTTTATATTCACTGAACTAATTTTATCGAACCTGTTAGCTGGAAACCTATTTTTTTTACTGATCAATTAATTGATAACATTTCTTTTAATTTCCTTATATTTTCAAAATGATAAACTTCGACCTACAAATCAATCTCAGGCCTATTTCAATTATTATTTTTTCCCTTCCCAAAAATTCTTTAAAACTTATACCTAAAAACGACAAGTTCAACTTAAATCAATTTATATGGAAATCATTTTTGAAACGGATTTGAAATTCAAATCGCACTCGAGGCTGCCTTTCCTTTATTCTCCGCTCACCCTGATCATAACTTTTCTCAGCACGAACACCCCACAGCCATTTCCCCAGATCGGATGATAGTATGCAAATGACCGAGTCAATTAATTCGATATTCTTGCCAAAATTCATTAAAACCGGGCGTATCGAGTTTTTTAGGCAAGAAGCCATATCATCCACCTCCTCACTGAAAAGTACTTTCTATGAATTTTAAAAGCTTATTGAGGTTTTTAGGTATTTTGGTGCGTGTAATTTATTCCTCCTCATCTGTGGTAATGAATAAATTAATTGGAAGCATTAGAAAGACTTATTAAAGAATGTGATAGGATAAAGTAGGTGAAAGTGGATAGATCTGGGTTGTTTTTTTTTAATAAAAAGGGAAAAAGAAAAAGGCAGGTGTCAGTTACGTGAAAAACGTTTGAATTATATTTTTCATTCATATAAATGTGAACTAAATACCATCATGGAATTCTTATATTTCAATGATCATTGAGCTTTTGGCGATTGTATCAGAAAGTCATACTCAGTATCAGAAAGTCATATGGCATTTCAATTTGTCCTCATAGTTAGAAAACATTGTTTCACGCACTTCAACACGACGATGTCTTTCCAAAAAATTCAGTGTTTTCGGTATCAATCGAGATTGGACGCGTTTGAGGCCCAAAATGGAATTGACCGATCCTTTCGAAATTCCAACATCATCAGCAAGGTCTCTAATCGTAAATCCAATGGTTTGCAAGCACCAAGTCTTTAATTTTTGGACGTGGGCTTCATCGGTTGAGGTTGAGGATCGACCAGAGGGCTCTTCTTCTTCAACGCGTTCTCTGCCTTCTTTGAACAGTTTATACCACTTCTAAACATTTCTTTCCGATATAGGAATGCTCACCGAATGATTACTGCAATATTTTATATGTTTCCGCACACAAATATTATTGAATGCAGGCAAAATTGAATGCAAGCTCTTTTGCTCAATTAATTCAGACATTTCAAAAATCGCCGGAATCAGTTGTAGCGTCTCACAAAGGCAAGCGTAACTGAAACACTAATGAATATTTTGACGTCAAATTTCACACAGATGTCAAGGACTGTGCCAGCAACCTAAAAAAAAAAAGAAAAAAAATTGAAATTCCATATGCCCCGTGAATTTTAAATTGAAAATGGGTCTTACGTTTTGGACACAGTAGTATATGAGTGAAAAATTTAATTCTAACGTGGTTCATGTAACTGACACCTGTCTTTTTCTTTTCTTTTAATAAAAAACAACCCAGATCTATCCACTTTCGCCTACTTTATCCTATCACATCCTTAATAAGTCTTTCTAATGCTTCCAATTAATTTATTCATTACCACAGATGAGGAGGAATAAATTACACGCACCAAAATACCTAAAAACCTCAATAAGCTTTTAAAATTCATAGAAAGTACTTTTCAGTGAGGAGGTGGCTGATATGGCTTCTTCTCTAAAAAAAAACCCGATACGCCCGGTTTTAATGAATTTTCGCAAGAATATCGTATTAATTGACTCGGTCATTTGCATACTATCATCCGATCTGGGGAAATGGCTGTAGGGTGTTCGTGCTGAGAAAAGTTATGATCAGGGTGAGCAGAGAATAAAGGAAAGACCAGCCTCGAGTGCGATTTGAATTTCAAATCCGTTTCAAAAATGATTTCCATATAAATTGATTTGAAGTTTGGAAGATGGTGTAAGTTTTTAGGTGTACGTTTTAAAGGAGTTATGGGAAAGGGAAAAATAATAATTGAAATAGGCTTGAGATTGATTTGTAGGTCGAAGTTTGTCATATTGAAAATAAAAGGAAATGAAAAGAAACGCTATCAATAATAATAAGTAAATATAATAATAAAAAAATTTTAAAGTCAATTCCTACTTTTTTTCGCTATATTGCAGAAAGTCCATTTTAAATAATTTTCATTCATTTTTTTGAGTTTATCTGGCGCCATCTATTGGTAGATATATGCAACTTAAATCTAAAAAACTAAAATGAATTAATTAAATTTAATTACTGAATTAATATTTGAAAAAACTGTATTAACATCCAGTGTCATCCACTACAAGTTAAAAAAATGTATTTGAACTTGAATGGAGGAATAAAAAGTATTTTATGAACGATTGAAAATTTGAACAAGATATATAAAGGAAGAAAATAGAGCTAACTGGTTTTGAAAAATTAGATGTTAAAAAATAGTATTTAATGCAATTTAAAAGATACTGGTTTGATAAAATTAGATGTTAATTATATTTCGTGTAGCAATTTTCGTTCTTTTTCCTAATATCTATTAGATATTAATTGTGTTACAGAAAAATAAAAATTGACCTGAGATTGATAAGTAGGTCACGTATGATATGCTTTAGTGATTTAGCATATGTGATATGTATGCGTGTATGATATGTTTTAGGATATGATATGCATCCGAAATATGTGTTTTCCGTGCAGCAGTTCTAGTTTGATATGTAATATTTAATAAATATTAAGGATGTAGGAATGCTCAGATTGATTTGTAGATCGACGTTTGTCATTTTGAAAATAAATGAAATGCTATCAATTAATTGATCAGTAAAAAATAGGTTTTCAGATAACAGGTTCGATAAAATTAGTTCAGTGACCATTGAAATATAAGAATTCCATGAGCGTCCTTTTTTAGTTTACATTCATATGAATGAAAAATATAATTTCATCTTGGTTCAAATAACTCACAGCTTTCTTTTTCTTTCATTGAAATAATTATTAAATTAATTATGTCATGCATTTTTTAATACAATTTAAAATACATTTGAGATATATATACTTTCGTGCAACAATTCTTATTTTTTTTCTTCTAATGTCTAATATATAATTGTGTTGCATAAAAATGAAAATTGATGTTAGATTGATCAGTAGGTCAAAATTTGTCATTAAAGCAAATTAAATGCAAAGTAATATTGTCAATTAATTGATCAATCAAAACAGGAGATTTTTAACTAAAAGGGTTCACAAAAATGTGTTAGTTAGGGCGTGTATGATATGTTTTGATATGTGATTAATGATTTAGTGATTTAGCATATGTGATATGATATGTTTTATAATATGATATGCATCCGAAATATATGTTTTCCGTGCAGCAGTTCTAGTTTATTTGTAATATTTAATTAATATTAAGAATTTATGAGAAGAATGTATTGCAAAAATGATAATGAAAATAGGCCTGAGATTGATTTGTAGGTCGAAGTTTGTCATTTTGAAAATAAAATGCAATGCTTAGAGATGCTATCAGTTAAATGATCCATAAAAATCTATAAATGATCCATAAATTATTATTTAGAAATTATTTATAATTAATTAATATTATTTTAAACAATATTTAATGAATAAAAAGTAATTATATTGCTAAAAAAAGTTACAAGTTAAAATTAAATATCATACTATCATACTAATTCATCTTAAAAATTATAACTATTTTAGTTTGTATAATTTTTGATCATTAATTATTTTTTAGAATAATATTAATTAATTATAAACTTTTAAAAAAAATAATTTTAATTAATTATAAACAATTCTTTTAAATAATTTTAATTAATTATAAACAATTTTTAAACTAGGAAAATTGTTAGAAAATTGAATTTACAATTGAAATTTAAATATACTAAATTATTGATTAATATCGCACTCTATTTAAATAGTATGATATTAAATTAAAAATTTAGTATCTTTTAAATTTTCCATATTATGTACTGGCTAAGTATTTTGATTTGTATGGAATGTTGATGGATTAGTTAGGATATTTACGGGCACAGTGCAAAAATTGAAATAAAAATAAGACTTTTGCTTTATCGTAGCAATATTTTGTTCAGTTTCTTTTTAATTCTTCACAATATTTTGTTTACAGGAAACTAAAATATAAACATCTACTATAATTTTGCACGCATAGAATAACATAAGTTTGTTGAAAAATATGAATGGCATAATTTATGATGGGATCTAGACAAAACAAGTAATTATTTTCTTCCAATTGTTGTTTAAATTTGTGGTGTCTGTTACCAAAAGAAAGATTAAACAACTAGACAACTGAAATTCCTGTCTCAGTACAATTTAGTTATAACATTTATCCACTTAAGTAACGCTTTTCTTCTCATTCTGGTACTTTCGTGGCAAAAATTGTGGTGGTTATTATAGATAATATTGTGCAATTATGTAATTTTCTAGTTGGGATTCTAAAAATGTTATAGGAACTTTTTCAGCATTTATTTCCATTCTTAGCAAAGCTATTAAAAAAATTTGGACAATAGATGCATGAAAATGGAAAATGTGTAAATTCTTGAGCTATTATGCATGCAAGAATAGTTCAAAACTTTATTTCTTTCATAAGAAATTCATATTTAAAATAAAAAGCAGAAAAATTTGAAAATTAAAAATAAATATATAAATTATTATTAACTATTACATTTTATTTATTTATCAATCTTATTAAAATAATAAATTACACACATTATTGCTTGCTTTTTTTTTATAAAACTAATGAATATACTCTTGAAAGTGAAAAAAAGTAGCAATAAATATTTCTACTAAGTTAAATAGAGAAATGTAATTATTATGTGAATTTTTATTCAAACTATTATTAACTATTACATTTTATTTATTTATTAGTGTATTAAAAACATAAATTATGCACGGTACTATTTGTTTTTTTATAAAACTATTTAATATCCTCTTGAAAGTGAAAAAAGTAACAATGAATATTTCTATAAAATAATTCTATATATTCTGAATAGAATAGAAAAAATAATTAATTAAAAATTATCGTGCGAATTAATTTTTTCAAATACAGAACAACAATATTTTCTGTAAGCAGAACTTTCGCAAACTATTCTACAATGTTAATAATATTAAATGCAACATTTTAGCATTCTTCTTCATCATCATATCATAAACAATTTATTGCTTATTTGTTATTTTATGTTTAGCAAATAAACTATCTATTTGTAATAATGTCTGTTACCAAAAGAAATTAAAATACTAGACACTGAAATTTCTGTCCAGAATATTTTTTATTAATAGATTAATTAAATAAAAAAATATTTTGAAAATTAATTTTTTCGAATAGAATCGAACAACAATATTTTAGCATTCTTTTATCATCATATCATTAAGAATTTATTGTTCAGTTAATTTGCTAAACATAAAATAGCAAATATCTATTTGTAATGTCTGTTACCAAAAGAAAGATTAAAATAATAGACACTGCAATTTCTGTCTAGAATATTTTCTGAATAGAATAATTAACTAAAAATAGTATAGGAATTTTCTATTCAGAAAATATTCTAGACAGAAATTGCAGTGACTAGTCTTTTAATCTTTCTTTTTAACAGGCATTACAAATAGATATTATTTTATGTTTAGCAAATTCACTGTTTATGATAACAATACATTGTTTAGTTATTGTTCAGTTATTTATTGTTTAGTTAATTTGCTAAACATAAAATAGCAAATATCTATTTGTAATGTCTGCTACCAAAAGAAAGATTAAAATAATAGACACTGCAATTTCTGTCTAGAATATTTTCTGAATAGAATAATTAACTAAAATAGTATAGGAATTTTCTATTCAGAAAATATTCTAGACAGAAATTGCAGTGACTAGTCTTTTAATCTTTCTTTTGGTAACAGGCATTACAAATAGATATTATTTTATGTTTAGCAAATTCACTGTTTATGATAACAATACATTGTTTAGTTATTGTTCAGTTATTTATTGTTTAGTTAATTTGCTAAACATAAAATAGCAAATAACTATTTGTAATTAAAAGAAGATTAAAATATTGACACTGCAAAAGAAAGATTAAAATAATAGACACTGCAATTTCTGTCTAGAATATTTTCTGAATAGAATAATTAACTAAAAATAGTATAGGAATTTTCTATTCAGAAAATATTCTAGACAGAAATTGACACTGCAAGTGACTAGTCTTTTAATCTTTCTTTTGTAATAACAGGCATTACAAATAGATATTATTTTATGTTTAGCAAATTCACTGTTTATGATAACAATACATTGTTTAGTTATTGTTCAGTTATTTATTGTTTAGTTAATTTGCTAAACATAAAATAGCAAATAACTATTTGTAATGCCTGTTACCAAAAGAAAGATTAAAATAATAGACACTGCAATTTCTGTCTAGAATATTTTCTGAATAGAATAATTAACTAAAAATAGTATAGGAATTTTCTATTCAGAAAAATATTCTAGACAGAAATTGCAGTGACTAGTCTTTTTAATCTTTCTTTTGGTAACAGGCATTACAAATAGATATTATTTTATGTTTAGCAAATTCACTGTTTATGATAACAATACATTGTTTAGTTATTGTTCAGTTAT
>BPLR01016429.1:0-25701 GCA_021605095.1 Caerostris extrusa
ATACTATAACGACATAAACCCATATTTATTAAAATTAATAGGAGGTAGTGTCTGTTTTGGCTGCGATCCCAGCTGCAAACCTTCTGGGCATGCTTTCCACTAAATTAGCCATAGTGGCAAAAGGAATTTCCTTCCAAATGTTTAACAGGAAGTTCCTTAGTTCAGGCTTGCTTTTGGGGAGTGGGGTTCTGAGTCCAAGTACGGTGGTCTTTGGCCCATCGAAGGTGCGCTTTCTTGTTGGGTTTCGTAATCAAAGGCTTATGGGCCGCCGAACGTCCAGTGTAACCTAACTTATGGGCCTCGATACGAAGAGTTTTGGTCAAAACGGCCACACCTGTGGCTTGTCTAAACTCATTAGCGATGTTTTCCATGGATGTTTGACGGTTACTTCGAATCCCCCTGCCGAACACCCGCCGGTCCCTGCTGGTGAGAACTGTAGGTCGTCCACTTCGGTGTTTGTTATGACAGTGTCCCTCAGTCTTATAGCAACACACAACACGTGCTACAGTTGATTTTGAGCAGTTACGGAGACGGGATATCTCCTAATTGACACCTTGGCAAGATGCAATCCAACCAACACACCTATCTCGAACTCAGACAACTCATCCCGTGGCGGCATCTTGACAAAAACAACTCTAGTCGACTCCACAGAGTATTTATAGGATATAGCTGACACGTGATGCCTATTATTGCGCATGTGTCAGCTGTATTGTCGACTTTTCTACTTTTCGAGGGGGGTCCCAGCACTTTCTTCCAGATAGTGTATATGCTGTGTTATAAGATACGCAAATGGGGAGAAGTAAAGGCGATGGCTTCCCTTCATCACCCATCGATTTCAGCCTCATGTAAGTCAAAGGAACATGAGAAGAATTGTTATTTGAAAAGTTTTTGCGTAAATTGCTCATGAAAATTACCAATTTTCCACGCTTAGGAAAGATTCAAATTTAACATGAAGCTATTGCATCTTTTGACAATGCTTGTGTATCGTATTCCTTTTATGCCTTAACAGTTTGACATAAGAAGTAAAAATGCAATACTTATCCTACTTAATCTGATCAACGACGACTCTGTTATTTCATTTACACTCATGTCCATAAATTAAGGATAAATCAGAATCACACAGAAATTGAACTCTAAAATAAAAATTTCACCTGTAGAATTATCACACACATCTTGAAGAAGAATATGCAAATTACAGGAAACCACCAGATGGCGCGGATAGTACGTCACAATGACGAGAGTGTAAGAGAGGGGTATATAAGGAATGGTGGCAAAGAAGTAAAATTGTTCCCCAGCGCTTTAAAAGCCTTTCAATGTAATAACCGCATAGTTATGGCACAAAGGAAGCATTTGGATGATTTTTTACGTGGTAGAATTATCGGACGACGGGAATGTGGACGTACCCAGCTGGAAGTATCCGAGGAACTTGGAATCGCACAAGGTGTCATCTCCAGGCTTTGGCAACGATTCCAAGATGATGGTAATGTGAGTAGATGTTACAGCACAGGTCGCCTCCGAGTTACAACGCCGAATGAGGACCGGTATTTAGCAGTTACTGCCAAATGAAACTGACGGAGCACAGCATCAGACCTGTCTCGTTAGCTCTCTTCAGTTACCGGTACGACAGTTTCAAGGCAGACCGTGTACAGACGCTTAGGGCACATTGGTCTATATGCTCGTAGGCCTGTCAGATGTGTTCCACTTACAGCAACTCACGGTCGCCTACGATTAACCTGGAGTAGAGAGCATGCAATGAGGACACTGCAACAGTGGTCTTGTGTGATGTTTTCCGACGAGTCCAGGTTTAGTTTGCAGTCTGATTCTCACCGGACATTCATATGGAGAGCGCCAGGTACCCGTTAACACCAAGAGAACACCATTGAACGACACCGTTACGGTGGTACAGGATGGTTCGTTTGGGAGGATTCTTGGTTCCAGAACTGACCTGCCTGTTCAGAGTGTAACGATGACAGGCCACATCTATCGGGATGTCATTCTGGAACCACATGTACGTTTGTTTCGGGGCGCCATGGGTGCTGAATTTCTGTTTATGGAGGACAACGCCCATCCTCACCGTGCAAATATTGTAGACGCATGCCTTCAATTGGAGGATATCACCCGTATGGATTGGCCAGCATACTCACCGGACTTGAATCAATAGAGCATGTGTGGGATATGCTTGGCCGACGAATTGTAGCCCGTCAACCCCCTCCCACCTGTTAACCGGAACTTCGGAGGGCATTGTTTGATGAGTGGTGTAATATTCCCCAAGATCAGATTGATAATTTGATACTCAGCATGCCTAGGCGTTGTAAGGACTGTATTGCATCGTCCGGGAGACATACTCCATATTAACCATCATGCTAACCATGTTATACTGTTTTTTGTAAATAGGTTCTTTTTTGAAATTTGCTCCGGGAGTAAAAATCGCAATTTTTATTAATTATGTCAAACATATAGCATCGTTTTTGCTCTTTACCTTTTGTTTAATAAATAGACTTAACAAATAAGTCAAATTTGTTTTGCTTCTGTCTCTTTCTTTGCATGAACTTCATTATCCTTAGTTTATGGACATGAGTGTATTTTAAAAACAACGTTTTTAGAGTTAATCAAACTAAAAGTAATAGAAAAATTATAGTTTAAGAACACTAAAAAACACGCTTTTAGAGTAAATCTAACTAAAAATACAAGATAATTGTTAAAATAAGAATAAAATTACTGACGAGAAAATTAATATCACTGTTCTAAAAACATGAGATGCTTTGTATGACATTTGTAAACTAAATTTGCATTTCGGAATGAAACTAGTGAAAAATTATAATGATTGATATCGAGCACCCCAAGCTTTTAGAACAGTGACATTCATTTTGTCGTCAGTCATTTTATTCTTATGTTAACAATTATTTTGTACTTTTTAGTTTGATTAGCTCTAAAAGCGTGTTTTTTAGTGTTTTTAAACTATAATATTTTTTATCTTAAGTTTATTAACCACAATAAAGTTGTCTTACTAAATGCTCACTTCAAATAATAGAATTCAATGATTTTGCTTGTTATTCAATGATATTCTCTTTAAAATCTAACAAATTTGATGGAAAAATATTTCTTTTTCTGTGTTGAAAATAAAATTATTTAATTTAATAGTTCTCTGATTCTGAAAATCATGTCTGCGTCGGACTTTGACAGCAGGTTTATTGCGCATCAAATTAATTTACGTGTATCAATAGTGAAAAATACACAGACAGTTTCACTTTAACGAAGTATATTGGCAGCGTTAGAATAGTTGGAATAATTAAATGAAATTATATTATTACATTTAATTCCATTCCAAGGATAGTCCCAGCAACCTAAAAAAGAAAAAAATGAAATTCCATCAGCCCAGAGAATTTAAAATTGAAAATGGGTCTTCCTTTTTGGACACATTAGTATGTATAGAAATGCGTTTTTTTTTTACAGATTATGTATGAAATAAATTTCTGCAAGATAATAATTTTCTTTTATTGCAATTTTGTTTTCCTATTTGTCCCATTAAATAATTGAGTTAGAGAACTTATTGTTACTCCTTCCTTTTACAGGGAAGAAATATTTAAAATATTCAAAATAAATAAAAGTAAAATTAAATAAGTCAAAGCATTCAAAATAAAAATTACATGAACATTTAGTAACAGTAAAACATGATTTCATAATATATTAAATTCAATTATATGTACAACAACTGTGTGGACATCACTACATTTACAAACGACAACAGTGGTTTTTTTTTTACCCAATGAGAGTTTGCATGGTCCCATCATCTGATGCGTATTGCATCAGAAAGTGGACGCCTTGTTTGTCATTCCTTACTTTAATATGGAATAGCGTAACGTAGACTTCAATCAAAAAATTATTTTCACCACTTCATTTCTTGCAAAATGAATTCATATTTCTACAAGATAATAAATGGTGGCACATTTCAAACATTTCCATTATTCATGAAAAAAAATTTTTTTCCCAATAGTAATGATATCTAGCATAATGGTAACCCAAGACAAATAAGAAAATACAGTTAATATTAACTTTTATTTATCTAAATAATTGCGATTTTGTTATCAGGTCACTAGGGTTCGTAGGGGTCGTAGGGTTAACTTAAATTTAATGATTTTTTTTTTTATTTTCTAATACATATTTTTACACTTTTTCGAAAAATAGAAATAATTCAGATTTCATTCTTGTTGCATAATTACATAGAAGACGAGCAAGTCCTATCTTCAAAAAGAAAAGCAAATTTGAAGAATCAGAATGCTCGTGATATCTATCAAAATTGATTTCTATTAATAAAAATTACCTCTTGAGTAGGCAGGTGAAAAATCAGAACAACTTTATACGAGAGAGAATTAAACATTCCTAACGAAGTACGGAATATATATATATTTCTCAATGCAACTAGAAAACACTTAGATAATTGCCTTTCATGCCTTAAGGTAAGCACTGCCTCGACGTTACACACTTAGCACTACCCAGGAGCTGCGTGTAGCTTGAAGATAAGCTACGGACGCGAAGTAACACTAGTCCCGAAATGCTCTACGATCATGTGACATCGTGACCTACAGTTTAAAGTGGATTCCGAACGACTACAAACATTCCTGGCACTGCCGTAACTCGAACCTGTAACCTGTGGCTCGGCCATTCAAGCCCCGAAAAGATTAAAGTGATTAAATGTATTTCTTCGGTTAATGAGAGGCCTGATAGGCCATTGGTTATCGCTGTGGCCTTTCGTACTACAGGGTCCAGGTTAGAATCCTGGAGGTGGATGAAATTTTTCTTAGTGGTTCGGAATCCTTTTTAAACTGAAGGTACCGGTCTGTTTTGCTCTCATGGGCCCAACATGACTGTAGAACGTCAAACAAAAAACCAAACGTCGGTTAATGATTTGCGGTTTCGATAGTTCTGTTTTAATTCTTATCCAGGACTATTTTTCATTAACTATTTTTATAGAGAAAATAACTGCGATTTGTTATTAGGATTTTAGTTTTTATTTTATTTTATTAATTAATATACTTTTATTTAAATATTTATTTACTCTTTTTGGAACACGAGAAATTATTGATATATATATATATTTTTTAATTTTTGCTGCACATTTACGTAGAAGACGGGAAAGTCCTGTTTTCAAAAAGAAAATTAAATTTGAAGAATTAATATGCTGGTGATATCTATCAAAATTCATTTCCAATTTTTTAAATGATAATTTCTTGGGTATGCAGCTGAATATTCAGAAGAATTTTATACGAGCTAGAGTTAAGCATTCCAAATGAAGTACGGAATATAAAAGACCTTCTTTCAGATACTCATATAGAATCGAAATGCAGTTGCTAAATAAAAATTCCTGTCATAAAATTCCAATATATGAGTTTCCAGGTGCATCTTGGAGACCATTGGTAGAGAGGATAGTATTACTAATATGTTTTGGTTTAATATTAACGTATAAAGTTCAATAGAAGACAGGACTTGTGAATCATTGACCTCATTCCTGTTCACCCATTGCAAGAAAATGTTTAAAAGGAACGTAAAAAAAGTTATGCTTCTTTTAACTAAATTTTAAAGTCGATAGAATTTTTAAACATGATAAATTTAGGTAAATATTTGTTCATGAAAAAGTACATAGTACTTAACACTTTTGGCGAATTTACTTATTTGAAAACCAAATGTTATTAAAATTCTCCTAAAATCCTGTAAAAAAGTTGTGAAAAGCATTCAGGATTTTAGTTTCTAATCTATGATTAAGTTTGTGATTTAGTGCGTTGTTAGTCAAGAAAAAAGCGTTAAAAAGAACTAATGTAAAAAATATTGGCAACACAAAATGTTGAACAAGACAGATTGTGTATAAATTTGCTTAAGAGGTTTGGAAAGTTTAGTGTGACAACTGCATGTGACATACACAGTTTTAAATTTTTAGTTTTTTAAATTAATCCTAGTTGCAAAGTCTTCAGTATGTCTTCTACGGATACGGCGTCATCAGAAGAATCCTTCAAGTGCTTTAAATGTGGGAAACAATTCGAACTTGAAACAGATTTAAAAGAACATTTCTTCAAAGGACATCTGAAAAAGCGTCACCTATGTCGATACTGTCAGAAGGCGTTCCTATCTATAGTTTTTAAAGGATTTAAAAGGATCACCTATATTTTTAAACGTGGAATAACTTAATAAAATTTGATGCAAAACAGAATAACTTGAAGGTGAATTTTTTTTTTGTTTTGTTTGGATAGACAGAGTGATGCAGCAATATTTACAATAAGTTTATCTATTTACTTTCATATTTTTAAAACTTACGGGGTCGGTATATTGCTGTTTTATTGCAGATGGCAATACAAAGACAGTTAATCTTTACGGCATAAACAAGGCTGCACCGCTGTTACTCATTTTGCACTACTCAGCGGGTATGTGTAGCTTGAAGATACGCTACGGTCGCGAGTAACACTACTCCCACAACTTTCTACGATGTTAGATCAGGACCTTCGGTTTAAAGTGGATACCGAACCACTACATACATTCATGCCACCGCCGGGTTTCGAATCCGAAA
Organism: Caerostris extrusa; assembly: GCA_021605095.1. NCBI lineage: Eukaryota > Metazoa > Arthropoda > Arachnida > Araneae > Araneidae > Caerostris > Caerostris extrusa. The sequence goes on from BPLR01016429.1 coordinate 6,557, forward strand.
CCTGTGCTACTGAGCGCCAGAACGCTAGCCACTCGGCCACCAGGCCCCTGTTGTCAGTAAATTATCAGATTAAATTTGATGTAATGATATTCGTAATTAATAATGCACTTTTATTAACGTCACATATTAATGTAACATATATGTCAATATATTTAACAAATGGGAATTTTTGCAGAGCTAATGAACCCTGATAATACCTTTGGCTCTGCTACGAAAACAATATTCAGGGATTCACTAGCTCAGTCAACATCATGTAAAAAGATTTAAATTCCATGTTTTGTTTTAATAAATTGAAGGCATTACAATTTAATTGAATAAAGATATCATTGCAGTTTGATTTTATAAAAATGTATTTCTATAATATTTGAGAGAAAAAGAAATAAGGATTGCGAAAGAGTCTTTCAGATATGTTGGTGGCAAAAATAATGCATTTTGCATCTTTCATCACAAATTAGGTTTCACGTTTGGATTTGTTCCACCGAAAGGCTTTCATCTGATTTGGATTGAATGAAATGATGTAGACGAAGAAATGTAGAAGAGTTCACAAACAATGAAAAAAATGTTAACTTTGCTATATTAAAAAAAAATCGCAAAATTTGTATATAAGTGATGATGAGTTTCCGATGGTAAATATATCACAGAAATTTTCACAGTGAGAATTTCACACATATTTGTCAATATTTCACAGTACACGGCCATTAGGACATTTAAGATCGCGTACTTTATATATTTTGGATAAGCCCGGCCGATTACATATTTTTTCAAGCGACAATTTCAATTCAGAAATTTCCTTAAATAAATATTTTAAAAATACTACCCTTTACAACTGAGATACCCTTTAGTACCATTAACAAACTCGCATCTATTTGATTAATTTGCTGAAATATTTTTTTTACTCTGCAGCATTTTTTTATCAGAAGAATTTTGACATTCCATTCCTTAAGAGAGGGTTTGACAAGTATATTATAACAATCCATCACTCAAATGTGACAGCAGACAGTGTGCACTATTGTGGGTAATTATATTATATGCGATTAGTGTTTTGTACTAATGAGAACAACCTTTACTCAAATCTGATAGCAGATATATTCTATGTATACTGAGAAACTAACGTATGTCCGTCGACTTGAAACAATTACAGATTAAATGAAATACATGAAGTAGTTTCCATTGTAATGGGTGATAGACCAGGATGATAAATGTCTACTCCAAAGAGAAGTGAAGGAAGGCTGAAACGCCCCTCTTGACGGATTGTATTAAAAAAGTATTTTTTGTGTAGAAGAGAAAGAGATCTGCGTCGCGATGACCCATAAGTATTGGTTTTCCTTTTTTTCTCTGAAGCGACTGAATAGGCCGGACATTCCGCCTGTTTCCAAAGTGAGCCCTTTGAGGTTTCGTGTATAACGCCCTGTGATAATTAAGAGTCAGTCGCAGACCAGGCAATTAGATTCGACTTAAACTTGAGAATCTGAAAAATTTTCCATGAACATTTTTCTCATGAACCTGAAAGTAGTTCCACGTCTTTGCTTTTTATTTTATTTTTTTTTTGATGCTTTGCCCGTATGCAACTTAAAATACAGTAAACAATTGTTACAAAACATGGGCCAATCTATTTAATCCCATTTCTCCCTTTCATATAACACAGTTAAGTGAGTCTCCATTGAAAACTGAAATCATAAAGAGAATACTTGTGGATGCCACTCATAATAAGAAACATTCCGTGATGCGCACATACTAAAAGCTGAATATGTATATTTCCCATTTTTGCAGCAAATGAAAAGTTAAATGCGATCAAATGTATCTCCTTGGTTAATAGCGGCCTGATGGCCAACTGGATAGTGCTCTGGTCGTTGGTATTGAAGGCTTCAGGTTCGAATCCTGGCGGTGCATGGATGTTTGTTGGTGGTTCGGAATCCACGTTAAACTGTAGGTCCCGGTCTATTTAGCCTAAAGTGTGCACAAGATGACCGTAGAGCGACAAACCAAACTAAACCGTGGTTAATGAATTGCAGTTTCAAGAGGAAATAGAAATTCGGTTTTCCAATCTCATCCAAAACTATTTTCAATGAGAGTTTCTATTGGCTAAATATCTGCGATTTTGTTATCAGCATTTTATGTAGTCTTTATTTTATTGTATATATCTTTATTTACAAATGCTTATTTTACTCTTTTTCGTAGACTAGAAATAATTTGAAGTAATTTTGTTTTTGTTGCATAATTCTGTATAAGACCAGCAAGACATGTTTTCAAAATGAAAAGTTAAATTTGAAGTATCTGTTTGATTTTGATATACATCAAATTTGATTTTCCTTTTTTAAGCCAATACCTCTTGAGTATGCAGATGAAAAATCAGAACAATTTTGTTCGAGCGATGGTTAAACATTCCAAACGAAGTAAGGAATATATAAGATCTACTTTCAGATAATCATATAAAATCTAAATGCACTTGCTAAAAAAAATTCCTGCCGTCAAATTCTAATATACGAAATTTAGGTGCATCTACGAGATCCCAGTACTGCATGTGACTTTTAATATTTTTAATTAATTACTATATTTTTCTCAAAATAATATATTTAGGCTCAGTATGGATTCTGTCATTAACTTGATCCGTTTTTACAGATAAAAAAGATGGTAAAAATAACATAAAAATAATTGTGCATATATTTTTTAACAAAAATATAAAGTTGATAGAACTTTAAACTTGATAATCCTAGGTTTTTAATGATTATTAACTGCTATCTATTTTTTATGATGTTTGCCAATTTACAAATTTGAATACAGAATTTTATTAAAATCAACCCAAAATTTCAGTTCCAAATTCTGTAAAATATTTCAGGATTTTAGTTTCTAATCTATGATTCAGTTAACGATATAGTGCGTAGTTCGTTAAAAAAGCATTTTCATCAAAAAGAACTAATGTAAAAAAATTGGCAACACAAAAGGAGAACTAAGTAAGTTGTGTGGAAAATATCTTCAATAAAGGTGTAAACGTTACAAGTGATAACTGCATTTGACATACATTCTATTAAATTTTCATTTTTTAAATAATCCGAATTGCAAAGTCTTCAATATGTCTTCTTCGGATACGACGTCAGCTGAAGAATCATTCAAGTGCATTACATGTGGGAAACAATTCGAACTACCAAGAGATTTGAAAGAGCATTTCTGCAAAAAACGTCTAAAAAGGCGTCACCAGTGTGGATACTGTGATAAGGCTTTCCTATCTAAATGTAATTTGGAAAGACACGAGCGAATTCATAAAAGAGAAAAGCCTTTGCTTGTGACTCCTGCGACAAAAAATTCGATCAATTGAGCAATTTGAAGAGACATAAGAAAATCCACACTACGGATGTGAGTCATTTTTGTGAAGAATGTGGAAAAACATTCAAATTCCCCCGAAAGAAATATGTGGAAGAGCATAAGAAATTTCATACAGGGGAAATGCCTTTCTGCTGTGAAGAATGTGGCAGGACATTCCCTTACAAGACACAACTGTACAAACATAAGAAAAGGCATTCTGATGAAAGACCTCACGTTTGTGATAAGTGTGGAAAAGTATTGAAATACAAATATAATTTGAAGAAACATGTGCGGTATTGTAACACAGAGAAGCCTGGCAAACCCGGAGAAGGCATGTGCTCATCAGAAGACTCCTCTGCAACTCCTGACGACAAGCCTAGCACATACATGTATGTATACTAATCAAACTTCCCTGATTGTTCCCCTCCGTTTATTGTTTATTGTGATTTAAAAAAATATAAAAATGCCCTTCCTTGCTACATACCTTATATTTTTATGTTTAATAATGAAATTTAAAAAATAATTCACTCTGAATTGAGCCAATTTCGCTGTGTATGTTTAAGTTAAAAATGTATTGAATCAGTTCACACCTGTATACAAAGTAAAATCAGTTGGATAGAAAAATAGTGTTTTTTTAAATAAAAGACAAGCATGATATTTAATGCAGCATAAATATTGTTTCAAATTGAAAAATAGTTTTTAATCATTTATAATAATTGACTGGAGTTGTTCAACTCTCTTAAAATCGTTTTATCATATCATAATTCATTATATTTATAACGTTTATTTTTAAACTGTATAGTTTATAATTCATTTTAACTCTGCAATAAAATTTTAGATATGCAAAAAGTGTTTTTATATTGATTCGCAGTACACGGCTTACTAAGTATTTTGTGTTTTGCAGATGTAATTTTTTTAATAGTGCAAGAACTGCTACTGTGTTAAAACCTTTTAAAATTATTTTCACTAATTATGTGTCTATCATTAATTATAAATATATGCAAACTTATTATAAATAGAAAATCCTTTTTTTTTCAAGATCCCTTTATTTTAATTTTAAATATGTTCCTTTACAATTATTAAAGCAGGAATAACAAGTTATAGTTTCTCATTTTCTTAATATTTCATACAAAATAAGAGATTTTCTTTCTAAATACGTAAATATAAATTTATTTCATTAGCAACACTGATTAGTTTTCAATCACAATTTCATTACAATCGGAATATTTTTAACTGACGAAATAACTATATTTTAACTATATTAAGTGTGACATTCTATATTCAAGTAATAGGAACTACACTTAATAATTTTAAAATACATTTTATCAATATATGTATTACAAAATATATATTTTTGCTTGAAATACAGTAGATTTTAAATATTGATTTAAATATTTTTATGAATATAAATGATAGGAATTATTTTCCATCAGAATATTTTAAACGATTTTCTTAACAAAATAAATTTGTTTGTTAAAATTACTTAGATTGCTAGTAATTTACGAATTTGTGTGTTTTGCTTATATTTCTAGTTTTTTATTATATTTATTTTTAAAGAGTGTCCTGAATTAAATTTCGTCTATTTTAAAGTGGTATTCCGTAAAGTTCTTTTTACCTGCCTTCTGTAAATAGAGATATTGCATAATAAAACTTTGTGACGACAAAAAATTTATTTTTTTATTTATCATTGAGTTTAGTCTTATAATGTATCATTTAGTCTGTTATTGTTATTTAGTCTTTCAATGAATAAGACAGCTTAACTGAATGTAAATTTTCGTATAATACTACGGTAATTTTATTGTTTTCTAAATTAAAAAACATTTTAATATGGTAAAACTTTAACTGAAATTAATTTTACCATACAATTAAACTCAAACGAAATTGCAGAAAAAAATAAGAATGATCATTTTAAGAATAATTTTTGTAAAATTAAATACATGCATAATGGAAAAGTAATTTGTTGCACAAAATGGTTCTTAATCTATCATGCAAATTGGTGGAAAGTGTTCAATTTTAACAGGAAACTGATTCATCCGCGTGTCATGGTCCAGTGGGTGCTTCTGATTAAATGAAGTGTCGTATTGACGAGTATCATATTAGACAAGACTCACAGTGTATTTTAAGATGTAAATTAGCATGCATATCCATCGCAGAAAGGTTTCGGTTTTCCCGGCGGTGCCATGGATGTTTGTAGTGGTTCGGAATCCACTTTAAACTGTAGGTCCCGGTCTGTTTAGCCTAACGTGTGCACAAGATGACCGCAGAGCGACAAACCAAACCATCGCAAAAAAATCTCTAATTCTTATAAACATAGTTTATTTTTTAAACAATCATCGCAGGTTTGATACCCGTCTGTAAATAATGCAATAAGCAGGATTTTATTTTATTTTGTTATTAAAGTTCTAAATTCGGCCTAAAATAGTGATTCGATATTTGAAGAATATAAAAGAGTAAAAATATTATTTTTTTTTTCTCGAAAAAAATTTAAAAATTTTAAAAGTATTTTAAAAAAAATTATTTTCCACGTATTTTCTTTGCAATATTGCATTATAGATTACGATGATTGTTTGATGAATTTTATTTTAATATCAAATTTCAAAATTCTGTCAAAAATAGTGATTCGATATTTGAATAATATAAGAGTAAATCATGATTTTTTTTATCGAAATAAATTTCAAAATGGTTAAAGTCAACAAAATAAAATATAAAATCTTTCCATAATAATTACCATAATTTCAATATAATCTTTCCATAAATATTCCAATTTTAAGTTTAAGCATCATAAATTAATTTTAATTATATATAAACTTTAAAAATTATATAAAAAAAAATCTGCATTTTTTTTTAAATTCATGTATAATCTCCATTACATTGTAGAATGCTAGTATTTCATTCGTTCGCAAATTTCATGGAATTTAAATCAACCATTTTAATACATTTTTTCCGAAAAATTACTTTTATGATATCAGATTCAAATGTAAAATGCTCCAAATATGTTTACATTTATCTTCTGGATGCAGCTTAGGTTTGAGTTTTTATCAAAAATAAATCAAAATTTGTGCTATTAAAATATGAAAACTTTAAATGTTTACCTTAGCATAGATTACGAAGCGAATAAAATTAAAAACAGGGGATATAATTTATTTAAGTTTTGTTATTTAAGTAATATATTTGTGTTTTTAATAAAAACTTTATTAAAATTTAACGAACATTATTTCAATTCCTTCTATTAGTTCACACTCTCCCTATATACATCTTGTTCAAATTTTCAATCGTTCATAAAACACTTTTTATTCATCCACTCAAGTTCAAATACATTTTTTTGAACTTGCAGTGGATGACACTGGATGTTAATACAGTTTTTCCAAATATTAATTCATTAATTAAATTTAATTAATTAATTTTAGTTTCTTTTAGATTCAAGTTGCATATGTCTACCAATAGATGGCGTCAGATAAACTTAAAAAAACGAATGAAAATTATTCATCAAGTAAACTTTCTGCAATAGAGTGATAAAAAAGTAGGAATTGACTTTAAAATTTTTTTTCCATATTACTTGTTTTTATGTTACTTACTTTATGTTTTTTTTTTATGTGCGCATTAGAAACTAAATGTTACACATATTTGGTAAAACTGAACAAATATTGGTATTCCTGAAAATAATTATTTATTAATAGTTTTTAGAAGCAAAGTAATTTTTAACACTCTACAATAAAACAGTGCAATAGAGAACCATTTTAGAATATGTAAATGTCAGTAGGGTTTAACAAAAACCTAATTTATATTGTTTTAGTGGTGTCCAAGCCTCCCCCTTCATGAAAGGTGTACGCGACAGATAATCATTTTTTTTTCCTAATGCAGGAGGCAAATAGACCGTGATCTTTTATGCCATAAGGGCTCCAACGACGTTACTCATATTGCACTACCCAGGGGCAATATCCGAACAATCATTCAAGTGCATTAAATGTGGAAAACCATTCGAACTTCAGAAGGATTTAAAAGAGCATTTCTCAAAGAACATTTACAAAAACGCGTCATGGGTGTGGATACTGTGAATATACTGCCCTTTGGAAAAGTATTTCGAAAGATCACGAGATGACTGATACAGGAGAGAAATCTTTTGTTTGTGACACCTGTGGCAAAAAATTCCAACTAATGGATTCTTTGAAATGTCATAAGAAGATTCACGCTAAGAAAGTGAGTCATTTCTGCGAAGAATGTGGTAAAACGTTCAAATTCACTCGAAATAATTATGTGAAAGATCATAAAAAATTTCATATAGGAGAAAAGTCATATTGTTGTGAAAAATGTGGCGGAACATTTTCTATCAAGTCACATCTATACAAACATAAAGAACTTCCTGCAGAAGAAAGTTATCATGTTTGTGGTAACTGTGGAAAAGTATTCAAATATAAATGCAGTTTGATGGCACATAGCATAATGCGTTGTATCACAGAGAATCCTTTCAACTTCGGAGAAGGCATATCTTCATCTGAAGGCTGATCTGCAACTTTTGAAGACTCGCCTAACACTGATGAAAATTAGTCAAATATCTTTGGCAGAGGGAAATATCATTCTGAACAAAATGAACATAGTAATAATTAAAAAAATTGACTGTTAATTGTAATTTCAAAAATTTCAAAATGTCTTACCTTGCTACTGACGCTTACAATATTTTTTTTATGCAGAGTATATATTTTTTTTTTTTGTAATTTCCTTAATCTCTTTGATTTGAGGCAAGATTTTACTGCATGTTTAAATCAAAGATGTATTGACGCAATTTCAATTGTCTAAAATCTAATTTTTATTGTATAGATAAATAGTGTTTTTTTAAATAAAAGACAAGCATTATATTTAATGCAGCATTTGTATTGTTTTAAACTGAAAAAAATGTTTTTAATGAATTTTTAATACTTGACTTGAGTTGCTAAACTGTCTCAAAATTGTTTTACAGTATCATAAAACATTTTTTATAATATTGTATATTTTTAATTTGTATATGTCATAATTTATTTAATTTTAATTTTCCAATAAAATTTTAGTTATGTAAAAAGTGTTTTTATATTGATTCGCAGTACACGATTTACTAAGTGTTATTTAGTGTTTTGCAGATGCAAGTGAATATTTTAAATAATGCAAGAAGTGCCGCTCTGTTAAACCTTTTTGAAATTATGTTTACTAATCACGTGTTTATTATTTATAAATATATACGTACTTGTTATAAAGAGAAAAATAGTTTTTCAAAACTTCTTTATTTGTATTTTAAATATGTATATTCCTTTACAATTGTTAAAGCAGGAATAACATGCTATATTTTAACATTTTCTTTCATATTAAATACAAAATAAGAGATTATGTTTCTAAATATAAAAGAATAAAATTACTAGCAGTCCAAGCGTAAACATAAATTTCTTTAGCAAAACTGATTAATTTGTAACCGCAATATCCTTACACTCGGAAAATTTTTAATTGTTGAGTTAACTATATTTTAACTACATTAAATGCGATATTCTATATACAATAATAAGAAATACGCTTAAAAAATTTAAAATACATTGTTAAAATATATTTTAAAATTTAAATAAGTTTTAAATATATGTATTATAAAAAAACTTTATTTTTTTTTTCTTAAAATACAGTACATTTAAAAAAGATTTCAATGTTTTTTATGAATATAAAGGAATTGGAATTTATTCCATCAGAATATTTTAAACGTCTTTTCTTCACAAAACAAATTTCCTTGATAAAATGCTTTAGATCACTAGTAATTTGCAAAGTGTCTGTTTTGCATATATTTCTAGTTTTTAATTATATTTATTTTAAAGAAAGTTCTGTTGAAAATTTCATATTTTTATTTATTTTAAAGTGGTGTTCAGTAAAGTTCTCTTTACCTGATTTCTGTAAACAGAGTAAAAATGCATAATAAAATTTTGCGACAACGAAATCTATTTCTGTATTCTGCGCTTGCTTATTTGAATTTAGTCTTATGATCTACCTTTATGTTTGTTATTGTTGGATCTTAATGAATAATAAAGTAATTGAATGTAACTTTCCGTATAATGCCATTTCGAATTTTTAAAACAATAAATTTACACAACATTTTAAATCACCTTAATTTAACCATAAAATTAAACTCACTCGAGATTTTACTGAAAAAAAAAAAATAAGCATTTTTATTTTAAGAATAATTTTTCTAAATTAAGTAAATGCATACAAATGAAATGTAAATTATTGCACAAAATAAAAAAAAATTAGTTCTTAATAATTTAAAAAAGAGAGAAGGCAAAACATACAGACAGATAATGTGATTTTATTATACTCGAATTAATTAAGTACATTTTTAATCTTTCAAATAATTTTTTTACATGTGTACATATATTGACACTAGATTGTAATAATCCCACGAATTCACATAATAATAGGTTAAATTTATTACAGAATTAATAAGCTACAATTTTTGAAAAATGCCTTGATATAGTTAAAACTTCATTATAATCGATTTATAATATGTTTATATTTGTAGATGCTCATTTTGTGTAAGTGTTTTTAAATGAAAAAACATAAACACATATTTTTTATTTTAATTTCTATTATTATCATTGGTTTAATTTCATATATTTATAGAAAAAAAAAATAAGAACTTCATGCATCTGTTCTCAACTTCTTAATAATACTAAAGAAAATCATTATTCATTTTATTTCGAGCGGAGGCAAAAATTGAGAAAAAAAAATCTTATGTTTATTAAATTAAATCAAAATCTTATTATTTTTTATTTATTTATAAATTTAATCAAAATTGTTTAATAATTTATTTAATTATTTTTTAATTTATATCTACTATATTTATTATTAATTAAATATTTTTATTGATTTATTTTTTTAAATGTAATATAAATCTTTTTCTTGTTATTAAATTTGAATTTCAAACTAGAGAGCTCAAAAATCGTCTGCTAAAGAATTAATAATGACGTCATAACTTCGTTCAAGAATCGTATGTAAAAAGAATTAAGAATAAATAAATGGCGTTAAATTCTTGACTCGTTCCATGTTTCTGTTGCCTTTTGTGTTTTATATACACATTTAATATTTATTTTATTTCGCTATTTGTAAACATTTGGACGAGCAAGAAATAAAAATTGTTTTTTAATTGTTTCTACAAACTTTTCTGAAATAAAAAATGGTAAATAAGCTTTTATTTATTTATTTGTTCTTGAGCATTTAAAAAGTTCATTTACATGAGTTGGAATTATTTTAACTCAACTACTTGCTTCTAAATTCTTATTACCTGAATTTGAATTTCATTCTATTTTGTTGTATAATTTGTTGCAAAGTACCCCTTAAATGGATTCGAATCCAATATAGTAGTTGCATACGTGCATAATCCAAATTTCTGAAAACAGCGTCTGCAATAGAACCCTTCAAGAGGATTCGAATCTCAGATAATAGTTGCATAAGTGCATAATCTCAAAAACGTCTGAAAACAGCGACTGCAGTAGAGCCCATAAGTGGATTCGAATCTCAGATAGCAATTGCATAATCTCGTCACGTCTGAAAACAGCGACTGCAGTAGAGCCCATAAGTGGATTCGAATCTCAGATAGTAAATTGCATAATCTCGTCATTTCTGAAAACAGCGACTGCAGTAGAACCCATAAGTGGATTCGAATCTCAGATAGTAGTTGCATATGCTAATCTCGTCTGAAAACAGCGACTGCAATAGAGCCCACAAGTGGATTCGAATCTCAGATAGTAATTGCATGCATAATCTCGTCACGTCTGAAAGCAGCGACTGCAATAGAGCCCGTAAGTGGATTCGAATCTCAGATAGTAATTGCATAATCTCGTCAAGTCTGAAAGCAGCGACTGCTAGAGCCCATAAGTGGATTCTAATCTCAGATAGTAGTTGCATAATCTAATCAACGTCTGAAAGCAGCGACTGCAGTAGAGCCCATAAGTGGATTCGAATCTCAGATAGTAGTTTCACACGTGCATAATCAGAACATTTCAGTAGACAGCAATAGAACCCACAAGTGGATTCGAATCAGATTGTAGTTGCATACCTGCAAATTCTCCCCATTTTTTGAAAACAGCAGCTGCAAAGAGCCCACAAGTGGATTCGAATCTCAGATAGTAATTGCATAATCTCGTCGTGCTTGAAAATCAGCGACTGCAAAGATTTCTGAAAACAGAGATTCGAAAAGAGCTCAGTAAATGGATTCGAATCTCAGATAGTAATTGTTGCATAATCTCGTCATTTCTGAAAACAGCGACTGCAGTAGAGCCCATAAGTGGATTCGAATCTCAGATAGTAGTTGCATACGTGCATAATCAGAAATTTCTGAAAACACTGTCTGAAATAGAACCCACAAGTGGATTCGAATCTCAGATAATAGTTGCATAAGTGCGTAATCCGTTTTTCAGAAAACAGCGTCTGCAATAGAAGCCCATAAGTGGATTCGAATCTCAGATAGTAATTGCATAATCTCGTCACGTCTGAAAACAGCGACTGCAGTAGAGCCCATAAGTGGATTCGAATCTCGGATAGTAAGTTGCATACGTGCATAATCCAAATTTCTGAAAACAGCGTCTGCAATAGAACCCACAAGTGGATTCGAATCTCAGATAATAGTTGCATAAGTGCATAATCCATCATTTCTGAAAACAGCGTCTGCAATAGAACCCACAAGTGGATTCGAATCTCAGATAGTAATTACATAAGTGCATAATCTCGTCATTTCTGAAAACAGCGTCTGCAAAGTAGACCCCATAAGTGGATTCGAATCCTCAGATAGTAGTTGCATACGTGCATAATCCAAATTTCTGAAAACAGCGTCTGCAATAGAACCCACAAGTGGATTCGAATCTCAGATAGTAGTTGCATAAGTGCATAATCTCATCATTTCTGAAAACAGCGACTGCAGTAGAGCCCATAAGTGGATTCGAATCTCAGATAGTAGTTGCATACGTGCATAATCAGAACATTTCTGAAAACAGCGTCTGCAATAGAACCCACAAGTGGATTCGAATCTCAGATAGTAATTGCATAAGTGCAAAATCTCGTCATTTCAGAAAACAGCGTTGCAATAGAGCCCATAAGTGGATTCGAATCTCAGATAGTAGTTGCATACGTGCATAATCTCCTCATTTTGAAAAAACAGCAGCTGCAATAGAACCCACAAGTGGATTCGAATCTCAGATAGTAATTGCATTGCATAATCTCGTCATTTTTGAAAACAGCGACTGCAGTAGAGCCCATAAGTGGATTCGAATCTCGGACAGTAATTGCATACGAAAAATCTCAGATAGTAATTGCTTAAGTGCATAATCTCGTCACGTCTGAAAACAGCGACTGCAGTAGAGCCCATAAGTGGATTCGAATCTCAGATAGTAGTTGCATACGTGAATAATCTCGTCATTTTGAAAACAGCAGACTGCAGTAGAGCCCATAAGTGGATTCGAATCTCAGATAGTAAGTGCATAATCTCGTCATGTCTGAAAACAGCGATGCAGTAGAGCCCATAAGTGGATTCGAATCTCAGATAAGTAGTTGCATAAGTGCATAATCCGAAATTTCTGAAAACAGCGTCTGCAATAGAACCCATAAGTGGATTCGAATCTCAGATAGTTGCATAAGTGCATAATCTCGTCACGTTGAAAACAGCGACTGCAGTAGAGCCCATAAGTGGATTCGAATCTCAGATAGTAATTGCATACGTGCATAATCTCGTCATTTCTGAAAACAGCGTCTGCAATAGAACCCATAAGTGGATTCGAATCTCAGATAGTAGTTGCATACGTGCATAATTCGTCATTTCTGAAAACAGCGTCTGCAATAGACCCATAAGTGGATTCGAATCTCAGATAGTAGTTGCATACGTGCATAATCTCGACATTTCTGAAAACAGCGTCTGCAATAGAGCCCACAAGTGGATTCGAATCTCAGATAGTAATTGCATAAGTGCATAATCTCGTCATGTCTGAAAACAGCGACTGCAAAGCCCCAAGTGGATTCGAATCTCAGATAGTAGTTGCATACGTGCATAATCCAAATTTCTGAAAACAGCGTCTGCAATAGAACCCACAAGTGGATTCGAATCTCAGATAATAGTTGCATAAGTGCATAATCCGATTTTTCAGAAAACAGCGTCTGCAATAGAGCCCACAAGTGGATTCGAATCTCAGATAGTAGTTGCATACGTGAAAAATCTCGACATTTCTGAAAACAGCGACTGCAGTAGAGCCCACAAGTGGATTCGAATCTCAGATAGTAAGTTGCATAATGCAAAATCGTCATTTTGAAAACAGCGTCTGCAATAGAGCCCACAAGTGGATTCGAATCTCAGATAGTAATTGCATTGCATAATCTCGTCATTTTGAAAACAGCGACTGCAGTAGAGCCCATAAGTGGATTCGAATCTCAGATAGTAGTTGCATAAGTGCATAATCACATTTTGAAAACAAGTCTGCAATAGAGCCCACAAGTGGATTCGAATCTCAGATAGTAATTGCATAAGTGCATAATCTCGTCACGTCTGAAAAACAGCGACTGCAGTAGAGCCCATAAGTGGATTCGAATCTCAGATAGTAATTACATAAGTGCATAATCTCGTCATGTCTGAAAACAGCGACTGCAGTAGAGCCCATAAGTGGATTCGAATCTCAGATAATAGTTGCATAATTGCATACAGTCTGCAAAAAGAACCCACAAGTGGATTCAAAATCTCAGATAGTAATTACATAAGTGCATAATCTCGTCATGTCTGAAAACAGCAACTGCAGTAGAGCCCATAAGTGGATTCGAATCCAAGATAGTAGTTGCATACGTGCATAATCTCAAATTTCTGAAAACAGCGTCTGCAATAGAACCCCATAAGTGGATTCGAATCTCAGATAGTAGTTGCATACGTGCATAATCTCAAATTTCTGAAAACAGCGTCTGCAATAGAACCCACAAGTGGATTCGAATCTCAGATAGTAGTTGCATACGTGCATAATCAAATTTCTGAAAACAGCGTCTGCAATAGAACCCACAAGTGGATTCGAATCTCAGATTGTAGTTGCATACGTGCAAAATCTCGACATTTCTGAAAACAGCGGCTGCAATAGAGCCCACAAGTGGATTCGAATCTCAGATAGTAATTGCATAATCTCGTCACGTTTGAAAACAGCGACTGCAGTAGAGCCCATAAGTGGATTCGAAGTGTAGTAATTGCATACGAAAAATCTCAGATAGTAATTGCATAAGTGCATAATCTCGTCATTTTCTGAAAAAACAGCGACTGCAGTAGAGCCCATAAGTGGATTCGAATCTCAGATAGTAGTTGCATATGTGCATAATCCGTCATTTCTTAAAACAGCACTGCAATAGAACCCTCAAGTGGATTCGAATCTCAGATAATAGTTGCATAAGTGCATAATCCGATTTTCAGAAAGAAAACAGCGTCTGCAATAGAACCCACAAGTGGATTCGCATCTCAGATAATAGTTGCATAATTGCATAATCTCATCACGTCTGAAAACAGCGATCTGCAGTAGAGCCCATAAGTGGATTCGAATCTCAGGATAGTAGTTTGCACGTGCATAATCAGAACATTTCTGAAAAACAGCGTCTGCATAGAGCCCATAAGTGGATTCGAATCTCAGATAATAGTTGCATACACTGCATAATCCAAATTTTTGAAAACAGCAGCAGCTGCAATAGAACCCACAAGTGGATTCGAATCTCAGATAGTAATTACATAAGTGCATAATCTCGTCATGTCTGAAAACAGCGAATTGCAAAGAGCCCATAAGTGGATTCGAATCCTCAAAGATAGTAGTTGCATAAGTGCATAATCCGAGAAAACAGCGTCTGCAATAGAGCCCACAAATGGATTCTAATCTCAGATTGAGTTGCATATCTCATAGTAGTAATTTGTACCTGTAGTTGTTTCTCGTCATGCTTGAAAACACCGACTGCAGTAGAGCCCATAAGTGCATTCGAATGTCGGACAGTAATTGCATACGAAAAATAGATATTCTCAGATAGTAATTGCTTAAGTGCATAATCGTCACGTCTGAAAACAGCGACTGCAGTAGAGCCATTGAGTGGATTCGAATCTCAGGTAGTAGTTTCACATGTGCATAATCAGACGTTTGAAAACAGGCTGCAATAGAACCTTCAAGTGGATTGGAATCTCAGATAGTAATTACATAAGTGCATAATCTAGTCATGCCTGAAAACAGCTATTGCAAAGAACCCCATAAGTGGATTCGAATCCTAGATAGTAGTTGCATACGTGAATAATCCAAATTTCTGAAAACAGCGTCTGCAATAGAACCCACAAGTGGATTCGAATCTCAGATAATAGTTGCATAAGTGCATAATCCGATTTTCAGAAAACAGCGTCTGCAATAGAACCCACAAGTGGATTCTAATCTCAGATTGTAGTTGCATAATCTCGTCATGTTTGAAAACAGCGACTGCAGTAAAGCCCACAAAGTGGATTCGAATCTCAGATAGTAATTGCATAATCTCGTCATGCTTGAAAACAGCGACTGCAGTAGAGCCCATAAGTGGATTCGAATCCCGGACAGTAATTGCATACGTGCATAATCCAAATTTCTTAAAACTGCGGCTGCAATAGAGTAAGTGGATTCTAATCTCAGATAGTAATTGCATAATCTCGTCACGTCCGAAAACTGCGACTGCAGTAGAGCCCATAAGTGGTTTCTAATCTCAGATAGTACTTTCACACATGCATAATCAGAACATTTCTTAAAACAACGGCTGCAATAGAACCCACAACTGGATTCGAATCTCAGATAATAGTTGCATAATTGTGTAATCCGATTTTCAGAAAACAGCGTCTGCAAAGAACCCACAAGTGGATTCGAATCTAAGATAATAGTTGCATTAGTGCATAATTCATCACGTCTGAAAACAGCGTCTGCAGTAGAGCCCATAAGTGGATTCTAATCTCACATAGTAGTTTCACATGGGCATAATCAAAACATTTCTGAAAACAGCGTCTGCAATAGAGCCCACAAGTGGATTCTAATATCAGATTGTAGTTGCATACAAGCAAATTTCGATATTTTTGAAAACACAGCTGCAATAGAGCCCACAAATGGGTTCGAATCTCCGGATAGTAATTGCATAATTTCGTCATTTTTAAATCAGCGACTGCAGTAGAGCCCATAAGTGGATTCGAATGTGGGACAGTAATTGCATACGAAAAATCTCAGATAGTAATTGCTTAAGTGCATAATCTCGACACTTTGAAAGCAGTGGCTGCAGTAAGCCCATGACTGGTTTCGAAAAATCTCAGATAGTAATTGCTTAAGTGCATAATCTCGTCACGTCTGAAAACAGCGACTGCAGTAGAGCCATAAGTGTGCTCTAGCTGTCATACAAAGACTTGTGGAAATTATGCCCCGGAGGGTTCACGCTGTAATTGCCCTCGTGGAGGCTCTACCAACTATTGATTTTGAATGAAGTTCGTTTTCTTTTCTATCACAGGTGTCCAAATACTTATTAATAGTCAGTGTATAACATCCTCAATTTGTCATCTGCTACTTTTGCAATTTATTTGGATGAAAAAAAACTCAGGTTGTACTCTTACAATCCTCAAATAACGAATCACAATTTTCGCCGAATTCTGAACTTTGATAAAACAAAATCCTGCTTATTATGCTACATTATTTATAGAAAAATATCAAAAATGCGATTTTTTTAAAATCGCAAACGATATTTATAAGGATTAGAGATTTTTTTAAAATGAATTTCAGTATAAGATGTTAGTTTAATTTCTAAAATATCCTGCAATAGAGTTAAAGATATGTTGCAAGACTCAATTCAACAAATAAGCATTCACATTTTGTTGTAACAAAATTTTATTATGCAATATCATTCTGTTTACAGTAGTCAGGTAAATAGAACTTTACTAAACAGCACTCTAAAATAGATAAAAAAATTTCGAAATGACATTTTTTTTAAAAATTAAATATAATTAAAACTAGAAATATAAGCAGACGATAAAGTTTCGCAAATTACTAGCTATCTAAAGCACTTTATCTCACTTAAATTTATTTGGTTTTAACAGATTAGCGTTTGTTGTTGCTCTAGTAGAAAAATAACTTTACCTGCATCTGCTAAACTCAAAATAAAACTCGGTAAATTTTGCACTGCGGAATCAATATAAAAATACCTTTTTACACATCTAAAATTTTATTGAGAACTAAATTTGGTTCAATTATAACTTGTACAATATAAAAATAAACATTATTATAAAGAATATTATTTATGATACATTAACAAAATTTCAAGACAGCTGAACAATTTTGAAACAGTTGAACAATTCAAGTCAAATCCTAAAAAATAATTAAAAACAATTTCTCAGTTTAAAACAATATTTGCATTACATTAAATATAATGTTTGCCTTTTATTTAAAAAACACTATTTTTCTATCCATTTGAAGATACATTTTATACAGTTGATCCTGCTTCAATACATTTTTAATTTAAACATGCAGTAAAACCTTGGCTCAAATCAAAGATATTATTAATATTATTAGCGTCATTAGCAAGGAAATATATTTTATATTTTTCAAATCACAATGAACACTATTTTTTTCTATTATTACTATATTATTTCTGTTAGGAATGATATTTCTCCCTTCCAAAGTTTCTTAACTAGCTTACAGATGTGCCACGTGAGTCCTCAGGAGTAGCAGATGAGCCTTCTGATGAGTCTATGCCTTCTGCGAGTTTGCCAGGCTTCGCTGTGACACAAGACCGCATATGTGCCTTCAAATGGTGTTTTACTTTGAATACTTTTCCCAACTTACCACAAAAATGAGGTCTTTCTTCAGAATGAGTTTTCTTATGTCGGTATAGCTGCCACTTTGTAGAGAATGTTCAGCCACATTCTTCACACATATGAGGCCTGTCTCCTGCATGAAATTTTTATGGTCGTTCACGTATTCCTCTCGAGTGAATGTGAATATTTCCCCACATTCTTCACAAGCGTGACTCGCTTCCATAGAGTGAAATTTCTTATGTCTTTTCAATACATGCTTATGATTGAATTGTTTGCCGCAAGTGTCACAAAGAAAAGGCTTTTTTCCTTTATGAGTTCTCTCATGTCTTTTCACACCCTTTTTAGATAGGAACGCCTTGTCACAGTATTCACACTGGTGACATCTTTTTAAATGGAGAAATGTTCTTTTAAATCTCTTGGAAGTTCGAATTGTTTTCCACATTTATTGCACTTGAATGATTCTTCAGGTGGTCCCTTATCCGTAGAAGACATATTGAAGACTTTGCTACTGGGATTAATTTAAGAAAGGAAAATTTAAAAGAGTATATTGAAAATGCAGCTGTCACTTGTAACTTTTCGACATTTAATGAACATGTTCGTACACAATCTCTTATTTCACATTTTGTGTTGCCATTTTTTTTTCTTGCAGGAGTTCTTTTTAACGATTTTATTTTTCTGAACGAACAACGCACTATATCACGAAGATAATCATAGATTAGAAACTTAAATCCGGAAAATGCTACAGAATTTATTACTGCAATTTTGAGTTGTTTTTAATAAAATTTGGTTTTCAAATTAATAAATTGACAAAAATTCTTAAATACCGCCTACATTTTATGAACATAAATTAATTAGATTTTATCAATTTTTAACATACTTTCAATTTTTAAGTTTAAATATAACAATTTTTTTATGTTTCTTTTACAATTTTTTTTTGTCATGGGTAAACACGGATAGGGTCAATGACGGATCTATCCTGAGTTACATTGAACGTTATGTGCTATATTGAGCAAAATATAGTAGTAACACAGTCCTATGTACCGAT